>JAFFST010046386.1:423902-456031 GCA_022414735.1 Noturus placidus | reverse complement strand
CATTTTTACATTTTACAAGCGACTTACTAATGAGATCACATTCACACACCAATGGTAGCAGAGCTGCCATGCAAGGTGCTAGCTTGCCATTGGGGGCAACTTAGGGTTCAGTGCCTTGCCCAAGGACACTTCGGCATGGGATCACCTGGGCCGGGATTCGAACCGCCAACCCCACGGTTAGTGGATTAGTGGACAACCCGCTCTACCAACTGAGCCACAGCCGCCCTTTACCTGACAAGCAACCCCATATCATAAATGAGGGGAAAATTTGATCGTTTTCTTCAAACAGTCATCTTTATATGTTTTATTAGAACGACACCAGACAAAAGTTTCAGCATCATCTCCTTGGCCAATGTAGACTCGTGATTCATCACTGTATCTGGCTTTCATACAATAATCCACACTCCATGATTGCTTCTCTTTAGCCCACTGTAACCTTTTTTTCTTCTTTGTAGATTTTAGTGCTGGTTTTCCTTTGGCTTTCCCATACGTAAATCCCATTTCATTCAGCGGCTTCCTAACGGTTCTGTCACAAACACTGATTCCTGTTTCCACCTATTTGTTTTGTTCTGCATTTGCTATTTTCAAGGCACACTGCTTTGACTTTTCTATTCTGACATTTGCCATCTTTGTCTACCTTTATGTTTTCCTTTCATAACCTTCCCATACTTTACTTTTATACTTGCACCAAATTTTAGACACAGCTGACTGGGAACAACCGACATCTTTTGCCACACTCCGTGTCAGATTTTCTTCTGGAAGGCGTTGTATAATCCTTTCCATCGTTTCATCTGACAACTCTCTTGTTGGGGCCATGTTTCCTTTCAAAAAGTCCAAGGTTAAGGTCTGTAAGCAATCTTTTAACTTTATTTTCAATAAAATGACATTGGTATTTATTTTCAAATGCAAATGACAAGGTGATTCTCCATCCATCCATCTTCTACCGCTTACTCCTTTATCAGGGTCACTGGGAACCTGGAGCCTATCCCAGGGAGCATCGGGCACAAGGCGGAGTACACCCTGGACAGGGTGCCAGTCCATCGCAGGGCACAATCACATACACATTCACACACCCATTCATACACTACAGACACTTTAGACATGCCAATCAGCCTACCATGCATGTCTTTGGACTAAGTGAGGAAACCGGAATACCCGGAGGAAACCCTCGACGCACGGGGAGAGCATGCAAGCTCCGCACACACATGGCCCTAGCAGGACTCGAACGCCGGACCCCTCACCCTGGAGGTATGAGGCGAACGTGCTAACCACTAAGCCACCGTGCGCCCCAAGGTGATTCTATTTTTAAAAAATCAAATCTCAAAATAACTTAATTGAACTTGATTGAGGTAAGTTTCACAAAGCCAGAATGTTCAGCTATTAAGCAAAATTGCTTTGTGTCATATCTGTGATTTGTTTATTTGCTACAAAGCAAAAAAGCAAGGTGAAGTGTAGCGATTCCATCATTTGTGCCAGGGGTTGTAGCTGCGTGTTTTTGGCAGGGAGGAAAACAGGGAATCCAGAGCAAACCCACGTGGATTCAGGAAGAACATGAGAAACATCAATCAGAAAATAATCCTGACCCTGGAGCTATGAAGCAGAAACTCTACTTGCTACACCACTACCATGGGGTCGTCCATATATTACGTCATCAAGGAGGGGGGAGGGAGGGTGAAGGGTACGATGACGTCTGATGACGACAAAAGAGGGGGGTTTCATGGACGTGATTACGTCATCAATGTATTTGCATCTTCCCTGTGTGTAGTGTCACCACTGACACGTTCATCATTTACTTATTCATTTACTTACTGAAATATTTGCAAATTGCCAAAATAACAAACAAACAGAAATAATGACGTCACACACACATCCTGTGGCGTATTATACGTATTATACGCCACAGGATGTGCGTGTGACGTCAGTATTTCTGTGGTATTTTAACAAAGTACAAAATATTAGTAGATAATTCCTGACTACACATGGCAGCCCCAGACCCCCTAAAAGTAAAAGTAAAAAAGTGTACATCTAAGATGATGACGTCATCATGGGGGGGTAAAGGGCCTGATGACGTTGATGACATGGGGGGGATAAAAAAGGCTGAAAATTTGATGACGTAATATATGGACGACCCCCATCCTGAGCATACATAAAACATAATTTGGATATTTTTTCTTATTAATATCACTACATACAAAACTGTATAAAAAATGTCTTGATGTAAAATATGTTCGCTTGTCTTCATATTTTCTCTATGGGTATACAAGCATGTCCTGGACTAAACTGCAATACTCTGCTGCCACCTGCTGTCGACTAAGCACATTACAGTATACAGCACAGATTGCAGAAAAATTGTGAAATGGCGCCATCTTTTGGCTACCAAAAAATATCATCTGAATTCTAAAACAGCTTGATTAACAATTTCTTTTGGCTTTTTCGTGGCATTAATATTGCGCTGATTTTTCTGCAAAGCAATTTTACACTAGAAACGACCTCTTTAATATACATTATACAGCGATTATACAGAAATTAGGAAATAGTCTAATAGTAGTAAATTATGAAGAGGGTGAAAAAAAAAAACAAGTTAACACGTTTTATACAAAAGAAAACTACCAAGTATATTTTTGTATATCAACTTTAATCCACCATGACAACACGGAGGATATAGTCCATGGATTTATTATATTATGGGGAGATCGCTATTCCTTAAACTTAATAAATCTCAAGCATGGGGATCCACGGTGAATAATTTTCTATCATCTCCTGCCTGATGTTCCCGTGGAGTCAGCGGCGCTCATACTAATAATCTACAGCATGGGCCTGGTGGGGAATGAAAATCAATATATCATCATAGCAGCCCAAGAGTGGAATCCTTGCTCAGCCTGTGTTTATCTGATGCTCTGTTCACACCATGGACTAGAATTAAACCCTGCTGTCCAATATGAGGGTTTATGGATCTTTTCAAACGACTGTCCTGAGGTGTCGCGGTTATTGACCACCAGGTGGCGCTTGGGAGCTGGAGTATTCTGGACATGAATAAACTGCTCCAGATTCAACTAGAATAATAATAATAATAATAATAATAATAATAATATTATTATTATTATTATTATTAACAATAATAACAACAACAACAATAATTATTATTGTTGTATACCACTTTATCAAAGTACTTTACATTGTGCTTTTTGTATTCTGAACATGTTTAAATTTCTCCAGAGCAGCATCAGCATTAACAACAATACTACTACTACTACTACTGCTACTACTACTACTAACAACAATAATAATAATAATAATAGACAATGAAATAAACAATAAGGATCAAAGAACGAGAAAATAATATATTAGAAAATAAAATTAGAAATTTACTAGCAAATAAGGTAAATGCACAACAAAGGTCAGTGCTAAGTATACTGGGCATGTCTAAATTGCTCCAGGTTTAACATCATCATCATCATCATCATCAACAACAACAACAATTAGACCAATAATATAACAATAAACAGCAAGAATCAAATAACTAATATAAATAAAATGTGATATAAAAAAATAGTAATGCAACAAAACAATTAAAATAAGATGATAATTTTATCATTATCATTTATTTACCATTATAACAGGTATTGTAAATAGTAAAATAAAATTGTTTTATTTGTTAGTACAACAAATAATGCATAACAACAATGAATAACAACAGGTATTGGTGCCCTAAAACAATTGAACAGTTCCTTGATATTAAAAATGGTCATATAGCTACTGTGGGCATATTTACTATCTGATTATTGTTTATTTATGGTAAAAACTATGTTCTTGTTTGACTTTACTGCACTGATCTGATGATATTTGTTCATGAAAACCCATCCTTAAAGCAGTCACAACCCAGTCATGCTTTACATGGAATAGTTCTCAAGCATGTCTGTATGGAGTTCACATAATGAAATATTCCACCTGAACAATGTTTTGTGAAGCATATGTCTTGTCTTGTCTCATCTCTCTTTCTCTGTCCTCTGTGTCCTGCTGTGCAATGCTACTTGAAATTCTTTCCTCTGCAAAGAAGCAATGCTGGTGCTGTACTGTTCACATACATCACATCTCACACAGAGAGAGACTCCATATCTTTCCTGTCCTCTCTCGGTTTCATTGTCACTATCTTTGGGAAAGGTTAAAGAGTGAGGTCATGCAGAGTTTGAATGGCAAAGGCAACACAAAAACCCACATTGCTTGAAATGTTCTCACCTTTATCCTCTCATTTTTTCCACATCACTCATGCGCCTGACATCTTTGTCCTGTCAGGTCTTCATCTTTCTTGTTTTTCATCCCAAGCCTCTCTCATCTTTTTCTCACCTTATCCTTACTACCTGATCCTCCTCCCTTTCCTTCAACTTCCTCTTGACATCCATCATTCACCCCCTCTTAGAAAAAAAAGTCCCAGTTCCACCCACCATCGGCCTCCATATTTGCTTAATTAAAATTTATTCACTGTGGTATCTGTGATCGAAATGCTGTTTGCATGCTAATGGAGACGTGCCCCATCTTGGAATGAGACATCAGGTCAAGCTCTGTCACTGTCACAGCAGTGTAAATACGATTGTTTTGCCTTTCTGATTTCTGATCAGAAGCACTGAGTGCATTTGAAGCACAAT
The DNA here is from genome assembly GCA_022414735.1 of Noturus placidus. NCBI lineage: Eukaryota > Metazoa > Chordata > Actinopteri > Siluriformes > Ictaluridae > Noturus > Noturus placidus. Next base: position 451,388 of record JAFFST010046386.1, on the reverse strand, counting down.
AGTTATTGGATAAAAACAAGATCGGTTTGCTTGCTTTCATCTGAGTTTAGAGAATAATATTATGCTTCATGAGTGATTATTACCCTTTAGCTGTTCTCCATTGATCTTTTGAGTTCAAGCAAAATCGTGAGATTGAAGTCTTTTTTGTGTCCGTTGCCCTAGGACATGGTAATATTACAAGTTTCGTTGAGACTGCGTTCACGGTCAGGTCAACCCTGTTACTGCCTCAGCGCACGCCTGAGTCAAAGGTGTTTGAGAACAAGGGGACAGAAAAGAAGGCGAAAGCATGGTGGGCGAAAGGAATAATGAAGAAAGGAAGAGCCCAGAAACTGACCTTTGCCCCCGGTCTTCCTTTTCTTTTTCACTTTCTCTCTCCCACCCTATGTTTCTCCACTTGTTCTTTTCTGCTGAGTTACCAGAGACTCTTTGTGTAAAGCCTGACCTGACCCCAGGCAGTGGCCTTAGTGCCCTCTTTACAGGTCATCCAGAGGACACATCGGTGGAGGGGTCAGTCTGCGGTCTCGGGTCACCTTGTGGTCAACATCAGGTCACTTAGCAGTCAACATCAGTGGTGTTGGTTTGGGACCCTAAAGCGACAAAATCCTTTTTTATGTAGTATATCTCTTATCAGAAAGCAGCTTTGTTGTGTGAACTCAGTTTTGCAGGTCCTTTGAAACTTGATCTTATATAAAGTTACTGTATTTGGGCAATGCATTTACGTCGAGAGCCCTTAAACAAACAAAAAAACAAACAAACCTGACATCCTTTCTTGCCTGGTAAACACATCCCACAAGCAGACTCTAAACATGTAATAATACTCCAAGTATTTGCATCAATAATACAAATCGTATATATTTACAATACAGTTATCCATGTAGAGTTGTTCATTTGTCTATGATCAGTGCTAGCCACAGTGCTATCCATCGAGGGAACACATTTTCCCATTTTCAGTATGACTGACCTTGGAATAACCCCAGCCACTTCCAGGCCAACTTAGGGTCATTTTTTGGTCATCCACAGAGAGACACTTAGCACGGACAGGGTTTACACATGGTGTAATTAGCATTGTGGGAAATTAAAAAGTCTGCTTTCGACCATGCCCAGAGGTCACCCTGTAGTTGACATTTATACATACATTCAGCTATACACTAAAGCCAAGAAATACCGTTTTTCAAAGAAATGAACCAATGTGATTGAACCCCGAAAACAATCTACCTGCAGCTGTGGGTCATCTGCTGGTCAGCATCACACACAGTGTTAAACAGTGCTTTGTAACACTGGTTGGAGCGATGGCTTGTCTCAGATGATTACTTCTGACCTCAGTATTATGCAATACTGAATGAGATTTGTTGCCATTGTATTACAGGATGTTCGAATTTTTGATCTTCACAAGCTGATTTAGATGACTGTCTTGCAGGCATCCCGGTATTATGAACTTATTTGATATGACAAGCCTACCTGTGAGCAGATATATGTGCTCTTTCAATTCAATTCAATTCAATTCAATTCAATTTTATTTCTTTAGTGCTTTTTACAATGGACATTGTCTCAAAGCAGGTTTACAGAAACATATAAACACAGGTTGCAGATTTTAAGAGTGTGAATTTATCCCTATTGAGCGAGATGGTGGCGAGGAAAAATTCCCTAAGATGATATGAGGACGAAAGCTTGAGAGGAACCAGACTCAGAAGGGAACCCGTCCTCATCTGGGTAACAACGGATAGTGTGAAAGTAAAAGAAAGTTCATTATGGTTTGTACTTGAATTCTTTGTTGAACTAGTCCACCAGTATGTTCTATTACAGTACATTTTGTTACTATGGTGTGAAATATTTTGGACTATTTTACATTATCATGCCTGTCTGTAGAACAATATTTATAAGAAATAAGCACAAACAAGCATAATTTGGCAAACCCCCTATGCATTTAAGGGCTTTGAGAAACCCTGAAAATATTCGTATAGGACAAAACATTTGTACAGGATATCACAGGAGATTTTGTTTGAAATATTAAAACTGTGAACATGCTAGGAAGGTAGAAACTACCATCCATGGATAAAGATAGAATACTTCTAAACTGTTGCTTAAAGACATCGTATGCCTGTAGCGTTTGGTTTACATAACATATATGAGAGCATTAGAATTTTATCACACTTCCATGAATATTAATGTGACCTCAAATTCACCCGAAATTCGGGCCGGGTTGTCTGGCGGTCACCAGCGTGGGGAGTGTTCCAGCCCTTCGATGCTACTCAACATCCTAAAGAAGCAAATTAACTGGATGATAGTCTGGACATGGCTATTGAAATCTATTTGAAGTGCATTTGACCAGGATCTGACCTACTTGTAGCCAGGGTCACTTGGCGGTCATCTTGAGGGTTTGGTTTTGGTCAACGTAGACTGTGCCCTCTGAGCTGCTGTAGGATGGCAGTGCATACAGGCCGGCAGACTGCCTGTCAGGTGAGCTTGCGGCCTCATTTATCCTGCCTCTAAGCATTACAAATGGGGGAGAGTGGCGTAAACAGGCATCATTAGGGCGACTCGTCACAGGCACTCACGTCCACTTTAAAGCACCATTATAACTCCAAGGGGCTATCCATAATGCACTCTCCAGGGGAATGAGAAAAAGAAGAGAGGGTGAGAGAAACAAAGACAAGGAATTAAAGAGAGAGAGAGAGAGAGAGAGAGAGTGTGTGTGTGTGTGTGTGTGTGTGTGTGAGAGAGAGAGAGAGAGAGTGTGTGTGTGTGTGTGTGTGTGTGTGAGAGAGAGAGAGAGAGAGAGAGAGAGGTCATTTTGAGATGTAGACTTGGAAGTGTTAGCAGTTTGGATGGTCTGTGTTTTGGATACATTATGCATTTTCAGTGTGGTCAGAAATGTGACAAGACTATGGCCGATTGTAAAGTGTGTATGGAGTTATCTTAATTGTATGGAATTTACACATAAATCGAGTATATTTCCCAATACAGAATGGAATTGAAAAGAATAGGAAGTTCTGAGTGGACCGAATTTCTGTGTCTGTGTGTGTGTGTCTGTGTCTGTGTGTGTGTCTGCGTGTGTGTGTTTAGGCGTGTGTGTGTGTGTTTATGTATCTGTGTTTAGGTGTGTCTGTCTGTGTGTGTGTGTGTGTGTGTGTGTGTGTGTGTGTGTGTGTGTGTGTGTGTAAGAGAGCAGGCGGAGGATCTTGTACGCAATGAGTTCATCGGCAGGGCAATGACAGACTCTCCATTCTCAATCACACTGTAGTCCCCCGGGGCGCGCAATGCCGCTGCCTTGTGTGCGCGAGCGCGAGTGTTTGCGTGGGTGAGAGAAAGAAAGACACAGAGAGTGTGAGACAGAGAGAGGAAATAAAGGAAAGAAAGGAGGGTATTAAGGAGACAAAAAGGCAAGAACAAAAAGAGAACAAGGTTTAGAAAGAGTAAGTGAGGTGAGGCGCTCTCACAGACATTAAGGAAACATTAAGGACAGATGTATTTTTTGGAGAAAATTTCTTTCTTCTTTTTAGTTCACTAAAAAGTGCGCGCTCTAAATGGACTACTGGTACACAAATGACATCAGAGGCACGCCATGTGACATTGCCATGGCAATATCCGTAATCAGCAGGCAGCTACACTTCCCTGAAACTCCTTATTAGCGCCTAAATAACAACTCCTGCATCTCTCTCTCTCTCTCTCTCTCTCTCTCTCTCTCTCTCTCTCTCTCTCTCCACCTGCTCTTCACCCCATCAGTGTTGGGGTCACCGTGAGGTCAAGAGGAAAAATGGAGCACGTTCTCTACGCTGCGTAATGGTGCTCCATGCCTGCTGATGGAATTCTCTCTCTCTCTCTCTCTCTCTCTCTCTCTCTCTCTCTCTCTCTCTTTCTTCTACTCCCTCTATCCGCCTCTCCCACACTTCATTTCTTTGCCCAATCTCCTGGCTTATCTTGTCTGTACATTCCCTCAGGCTTTCATTTCTCATCCCTCCTTTTGTTCAGGAGGACAGAAGATGGATAGATGTGATGAAGGACTCAGCAAGCAAAGTACACAGTGGCCATTCTGCAGCTTGATGCTGATGTTGTGATTATTAAGTCAAGCTTTGAATGTTGGTGTCACCTTTAAAAAAGAATTACAGAAGGGGAATCGGACATAGTGGTGTGTATTGCATGTGCTAAGGGTAAGCTGGGTTCTAGTTTGGAGCTGGGAAGTCCTATCTGTCTAGATCAAGGCTTATAAATAGCCTCTTTCCATGTGGCTTGCTGGGTATGTTGAGAATTTGGTGAATAACTGCGAAGGATAACATGGTTTTAGATGGAATCTGTTGCAGATTAACACATACTTAGTCAGATTCACAAGCTGCGGCTGTGCTTTCTAAAGAATGTCTAAAACCAAATGTTTCTGACTGCCCATCACTACATTTCAACAAAAATATATATTTCACAAAAAGAGATCTGATGTGAGCTTATTATGCTGCCAGTCTAACTGACTCTGACTTGGTTAGTCATTCACTCTTATGAGCTCAGGAAAGGTTGCATAGCACTCGTGCTCAGACTACAAAAATGAGCTAGTCAGCATTACACGGAAAATATCCCAAGGCTTTAATACCTAATTCCAGTTCTCAAGAACTAGTGGTGTGATTCAGGGTTATGTTAGTCTCTCAAGTAGAAAACCTTTTGCTCTTTTTTTTTTTTTTTTTTTTTTTTTTAGGTCTTTGTGAATTCTTTTCTTTGTTTTATTGGCCCTAAAACATCCTATTTGGGTCTTTGCTTCTATATAAACCTTGTCTTGCAGTAAATTCAGGGGTGTGTTGCTTCAGGTTTGACCCATTTTAGACATTACACAGTGACAATTCAGAAATCTCTACAAGTGTTCTTTTAATTTGAGTCAACCAGTGATCTAAGAAGAAAAGCTTGTTTTTTATATACAGAGCATCCCAAAAATCTCTATAAATAGTGGAAATAAAAAAAAAACAAACAAACAAAAGAAAAAAACGCACACACACATCTATCTATCTATCTATCTATCTATCTAATGTTTTTTTTTTTAACAAAATATCATCTACAACATAGATTCACGTAGAATCATCTAGATTCTACGTGATTGCCATTTCTTTGTAAACACATATGGAATTGTCTCTGCCACTCATGATGATCTTCTGAAGATATGCTTGCAATTTCCTGTCGATTGCAACCTTGCAACAGCTTCCTGATCCAATACATTCTTATTCTGTCAAAGGCATTTTTAAATAATAATACCTGAAAACAAAATGTCTGTGTGTGTGTGTGTCTGTATATACACTGCATCCAGAAAATATTCACAGCGCTTCACTTTTTCCACATTTTGTTCTGTTACAGTTTTTTTCCTTAATGGATTAAATTCATTATTTTCCTCAAAATTCTACAAACAATACCCCATAATGACAACGTAAAAGAAGTTTTTTTTTTTTTTTTTTAAATCTTTGCAAATGTATTAAAAATAAAAAAACAAAAAAGCACATGTACATAAGTATTCACAGTCTTTGCTCAATACTTTGTTGAAGCAGCTTTGGCACCAATTACAGTCTCAAGTCTTTTTGAGTATGATGCTACAAGCTTGACACACCTATTTTTGGGCAGTTTCTCCCATTCTTCTTTGCAGGACCTCTCAAGCTCCATCAGATTGGATGGGGAGCGTCAGTGTACAGCTATTTTCAGATCTCTCCAGAGATGTTCAATCGGGTTCAAGTCTTGGCTCTGGCTGGGCCACTCAAGGACATTCACAGAGTTGTCGTGTAGCCACTCCTTTGTTATCTTGGCTGTGTGCTTAAGGTCATTGTTCTGTTGGAAGATGAACCTTCGCCCCAGTCTGAGGTCCAGAGCGCTCTGGAGCAGGTTTTCATAAGGATGTCTCTGTACATTGCTGCATTCATCTTTTCCTCGATCCTGACTAGTCTCCCAGTTCCTGTCGCTGAAAAACATCCCCACAGCATGATGCTTCCACCACCATGCTTCACTGTAGGGATTGTATTGGCCAGGTGATGACAGGTGAATGGTTTCCTCCAGACATGACACATGCCATTCAGGCCAAAGATTTCAATCTTTGTTCCATCAGACAAGAGAATTTTGTTTCTCATGGCCTGAGAGTCCTTCAGGTGGATTTTGGCAAACTCCAGGCAGGCTTTGGCTTCCGTCTGGCCACTCTACCATTCAGGCCTGAGTTCTGCAGAGATGGTTATTCTTCTGGAAGTTTCTCCTGTCTCCACAGAGACACGCTGGAGCACTGTCAGAGTGACCATCGGATTTTTGCTCATCTCCCTGACTAAGGACCTTCTGCCCCGATCGCTCAGTTTAGCCGGGCTGCCAGCACTAGGAAGAGTCCTGCTCGTTCCAAACTTCTTCCATTTACAGATGATGGAGGCCACTGTGCTCATTGGGACCTTCAATGCTGCAGAAATATTTCTGTACCCTTTCCCAGATCTGTGCCTCGATACAATCCTGTCTCGGAGGTCTCCAGACAATTCCTTGGACTTCATGGCTTGGTTTGTGCTCTGACATGCATTGTTAACTGTGGGACCTTATATAAACAGGTGTGTGCCTTTCCAAATTATGTCCAATCAACTGAATTTACAACAGGTGGACTCCAATCAAGTTGTAGAAACTTCTCAAGGATGATCAGTGGAAACAGGATGCACCTGAGCTCAAGTTTGAGTGTCATGGCAAAGGCTGTGAATACTTATGTACATGTGCTTGTTTTTTATTTTTAATACATTTTCAAAGATTTCAAACAAACTTTTTTCATGTTGTCATTATGGGGTATTGTTTGTAGAATTTTGAGGAAAATAACGAATTTGAATCAATTTTGGAATGTATAATATATACATATATAAATATATATATATATATATATATATATATATATATATACAGTATATATATTATACATTCCAAAATTGATTCAAATATATGATTCATATATATATATAATACGATTAGCATGTCAATGTACATTAATATCAAAATACAGTAGAAAGGTTGTTGTTTTGGTTGACTGTGGAAAGAGTGTACCACCTTTTGGTCTCTAGATGTCAGCAGTGACTGATTGAGATGATAAGTGATTTCCAGAGACAGATATTTTAGAGATAGTTTTTCTACCTTCTGTGTTGATAAGTCCCATCAGTGAAGACAACTCGCTGACACTGTAATTCAGTGAATAGTAGACCTAGTCTACGTCTGGAAGATTGCACTGTAGAGATTTCTATTGATTCCCATCAATTTGTAGTGGTTCGTGGTGTGAATATATATACCTGTATATGAAGGATATTGTATAGTAATATAATATACTATTTCTTTTCATTATAATATTAATCATAGTCATTTGTGTAAATTTATGATTGTCCTTTATTCAAATCTTACCCAAACCTGTTTCTGGTCTAAATACAATTCCTTTCTCTTAGAGGTGCACATTGCAAAATTAATAATCAATAAAGCATTATATGAGTGAAAATGATTACATGTTATTTGATGTTAAAATAATTATTTTCCTAGAGCAAATACTAGTGTTTTTTTTTATATTGTTGCATTGTATAATGTATAAAACATTGAAAAACAACACATTTAGACTTGTAATTAAAGCCAAATTTGTAAAGCCATCAAATTTATGGTATGTATTTTGTATGTATGGTTTTGAAAATACTCAACAACACTTATATGTTAGCAAGTATATTTGAATTTTCAGATGGCCTAGATATACAAAAGTAATTTATCCTAACATTCATATTTAGATGCTTGAAAACCCATTTCAGGTACGCATTGAACTCTTTTCAGACAGACATGCATTTACTGCAGTACAGACTGTAGCAGTTTTAATAGTACTTATGACTATAACAGTAGATCTTTAAGCATTAAGTTCTAAAATCGAACACGGTCGTTATGTTTATTACTATGTATTTGTATCAGCATACAATATTGTACACTTTCAAAGTAATACTTGCAGTTATTACATTATTATCTTTTCAATTCTTGGACTGTTAAAAGTAATCTCAAGAGAAATGAGCAAAAGTGAACATGTTTGGGTTTTGTTCCATTTCATACAAATGAACTCGTAAGAATAGACAACCCTAGCCTTAACTGTATATTTTGTCAGAAGATTTGCTAATAGATGCTGATCATTTTCGCATGAGTTACTGTGCACATTAAAATCTAATGTGCAGCATATGTACTGCAGCTCTACCTATTAAATACTAGACACTCACTGCACTATATAATAATGTGCTACCACTGAAGGCCAAATGGATGAATAGGACAGGCAGTTGTGTATGCATATTGTTTCAGCAATACTGTTTGCCTTTGGATATGTCTGGCAGAAATGAGGATACTGAAGACTTATTGTTCTCTAAGATATGCAAACAAACTTGAAGCACCAGGAACAGATGACTCCTTCGCAGTGTCTAAATGACCTGTGGTAGGTTCCACAGTCGACAGTAAGCAGGGCTGTTTGCGAGGCCCCTTTCCATTCTGATGCCTGAAGTCCTCCATGATCACTAGTTTATGCTAAGCCTATCCGGTGTGCAATGACAGTGTTGTAATTTATGCGTTCTAAAAAAGCACTGCCCACTCCCAAATGGCCAGACTTTGCACATTCCAAGGCTCCCATGAGAGAAATTCAGTGGCAAAGCATCTCAGGACTCCCAGGTGGACTCGATGCTTATATACTGGTTATATCTTCATATGGTTACACTCTGCATTTGAGATTTAAGATGATTTGGTGTGCTTTTTAGTACTCAGGGGATGGTGACTGCATGAAATATAGTGCACCAGTTTGAAAATGGTATTATCTAAAATGAAAAGCTTGACATAAGACAGGAAGATGTAAAGCAGATAGAATGCAGGGGGAGAATGCAGGGGCAGGGGCTTAATCTGATTAACAGGCAATATACCTATGTGTGTGGTGGTGAGAATATGATGTGTGACAAAAGGCTGAGAGGAAATTGGGCATGTTAGTTTTGTGAATATTGTGACAATATTATCATAGCAGCACAGTGATTTTTAAAAGCCTAGAAAATGGCCTGTTGTGAAATATCTCTAATATATATATATATATATATATCTCTCTGTATATATTAGAGTAGGTATTTGGGTATGAATAATCTTGATGTTCAAGTAATAGCACACTTTACAATCAAATCACTACTCCACTACTTCTGTAATAGAGGGCAGAGGGCATTTCTAATGGAAGTTTGCCGTTTTCTTATGGGAATCATATAACAGCCCTGACTCTGCATAGTCGGGCATGTTCCATCTGCTTTAGGTTCCTGAGAATAAATCAGCTCCTGTAGTGAAACTGCAGGGGATTCAAACAGAATTTGTGACATCTGGAATCAAGACTAGGGGTCCTGATCAACGCTCTGTGCACTTTCTCAGCACTTTGTGCATTTATATTTGATTACTTGAGGCCTACTGTATGCTTAATTTGCATACTACAAATGCTTAATGTGTGTATAACATACATTATGGTTGTATCTGCCCAAAATCACTATCCTTGGATACACATCTGTGTACACTCACTGCAAGGCAGGTGGCTTTGAACAGGGAGTGTGTGTATTTGCGTATGTGCATAAATGTGTGTGTGTGTGTGCGTGTATGTGCGTGTGTGTGTGTGTGTGTGTGTGTGTTGTGTATTGGGTGTGGACAGCTGGCATTCTTTTGCCCATTCTACTGGAAACTATGCCAACCTGGCCATCATGGCACCTGCCATCCATGGCAACCAGTCATGCCCGGTCGTCAAGCCACCAGTTGCCTGGACAACCTCGGCCCAAAGCCCACCAAACAAAGGATGAAATTATGATTGAGCGATGCTGGAAAAGGGAAACCAGAAAAAGAGCAAAAATAAAAGATCTGTGGTTCACAATCTGATCACCTGGCATCAAATAATTTTTGATTTCTCTAAAATGACTATTTAAGTAGATTTTTTTGTTCTGATCCTAAATCATAAACGCTATTATGCTTATTTTTTCAGGAATTCAGAAATGATCTATGGGAGAAATGTGTCAGTAACAAAAAAAACAATAATGTATGTAATTGCTTGCTGTATGATATAGGCTATTATTATCTCTACCATCCAATTTCCATCGAGTACATTTAGAAATGTATCAAAATTCACATGAAACTGTTGTAAGAGGCAGAGTTAGTGTTCATCCTTATGACTTCAATTCATATTAAATTGTTCAATGTGTTAAGTTAGTTTTGTCACTGTTTCTATCATTTTTTTGCCCATCAAATTCTACATAATTATTGCACAAAGTCTTCTGTATATACAGTTTTCACACAAGTTCCTAAATAGTTTAATATCCAACATGCAAGATCTATGGCATGTTACTCATATTTAGCAGTAGAAACCTATGGCACTGAATACATTTTTATAAACAAATACTACCAATCTACATAGTACTTTGGGATTCAAATGAAAATGTGACAGATTTTTGTGCAGTGTAAGTATTGAACTGGAATGGGCTGTGAAACAGAGAGGCTCCTTCAAACACGGCCATCATTTTCCTGCCTGCATGAACACAGCGAGTTCTTCATTAGCAGAGGAAATCATCCCCCCACCCACTCACTCCCCCATCTCCAAATGTCAGAGAGGAGGGTGGTGTGTGTGTGTGTGTGTGTGTGTGTGTGTGTGTGTAAAGATGCCAGATGGATGGTGGCATGAGACACTATTTCATGTTTCACTGTGCCACACGCTGTGTGGAGGAGATGTGTGTGCGCGCCTATATGTGTGTGTGCGTGTGTGTCAGGAGCGTCTGTGCACAGCGAGAGATTAATTCTGCTAAATTAATTGGGCTGAGATTGAAAATGAGAGAGCGAGCAGGTCGCAGCTGAGTGCGTGAGCCACCCGCCTCGCCCTGCGAGCGCAACACACACATGCTTATTTGCACGACACCCCTGTTTATTTGCATGTGAGTGTGTGCGTGCGCACACACACTCACTGCTAGATGCAATGTATATATGCACAAGCTGCTACAGTCAGAATTGTATTCAAAGTCTTTCTGGTGCATGCCCACACACACACACACACACACAGGTCACTGTGTGCGGGGGGACAATGTGCTGTTTTTGAGAAGGAAGCCTGCTATAAATCTCTCCCCATAGAGGAGAATGTAGCCTAAACTGGGAGGAGAGAGAGAGAGAGAACACTGCAATCTGGAGAGAGGGGGAAGAGACTGAAAATGTACACTTCCTCAAGTTCTCAAAGTTTTTGCTACTTATGTACCCATTTAATTAATGGCCTTGTGCATTGTTTACATCATCTCACATTGTACATCTAGTGCAAAGTACAAAGAAAGACTGGAGCCTCAGCGAGAGAATGGAAAGACAGATGGATAAAGGAGAGAGACAGAAAAAGAGAGAAGGAGACAGAGGCAGCTTCACCAGTCTGACTGCGTGTATCTTTACAGAGCTCTGTTGCGCTTGAATGAGCAACTCAATTATCCCCGTTAATACTGCCTCAGTCTCGAACACCGATCCCATTACTCGAGAACACATCGCCTCTAGGCTACACACACACTGCTGTAGTGACAACAGGACATTGCGTGCGCACACACACACACACACACACACACACACACACACACACACACACACACACAGATATTCATAATGAAGTGAGGATTTTATAAAGAAGAAAATCAAATATTTTATATACTACTATGTTAAATCTGTGCAAACTACACACACAAACCCACTAAATGGTCAGTGTATGAAGGTCCGGACTCTATCCTAAGACACTGAGACCAAATATCTCAGAAGTTCTTTGGATATTTAGCATTAGTCCATTACAAACCCTTTCGAAGGCTGAAATCCACTGTTTCAGGATCATTAAAGGGCTGCTATTATGCCCCTTTTTACAAGATGTACAGTAATATAAGTCTAAGGTGTCTCCAGAATGTGTCTGTGAAGATTCATCTCAAAATAACCCTCAGATCATTTATTATACCGTGCTGTAAATGCCCCTTTCTGGGTGGAAGCAAGACACGCTGTTTTCGTGTGTCTCTTTACATGCAAATGAGCTGCTTCATCCTGCCCCCTTTCCAGAAGAGGGCTGTGCCTTTACAGCTCGTGCTTCGGATACTATGGCAACAACAAATCAGGAGGATCAGTATGACTGACACCGTAAATACCGGTTTTCAGCCCTATATGTATGACTTATAAAGACAGTAAGAGTTTTCAGGTTTAAAATAAAAATGATGACATAGTTCTGGTCTCTCTGAATACAATCAGAGACAATGATAACTTTAGCCTTACTAGCTATTTTATTTTGCTAACAAGCACATTCGGAAAAGGCAATTTGCAAACATTGACAAAATAAAGAGCGATATTTATGTCTTCTGGATATGAAGCTGGATCACAAACAGTTGGTACTGATGCATGTTGAGAATCAACTGTTTAGGAAATCCTGCTTTGTATTGACCCTCGTTCACAGAGCAGTTTGGTGTAAACTGATTCACATAGACATATACACATTTAGATATTTTTTGGGGCACATTTCCTTATTAAAAAAATAAAACTTCTCCTTTGCGTCTTCCGTAGCTCTGATACCGGGAGTACATGGAGACTCCAGTGCAGAGAACATGGCGGACTGTGTGCACTTCACTCAGGGGAGGAGCTATGCTATTAGGGCAGAGTCCGTCACCAGTCATGGGCGGGGCCTGTTCCAGCGTGACATCACACTGGATTTTGAGACACTGTTTATGATTTATGGGGAGTATAAATAAAGGAGTGGGTGGATTTTTATGTTCTGTATACACTGCTGAAACACTTTTATGTTCAAACACGATGTAAAACTGAATTTTGCATAATAGGTCCCCTTTAAAGGTTTTGCTACAAGACAGACCAACCGAAGAACCCGTAAAGGCTGGATTATATTTGCTTTTAACGAAGCATATACAAGATGGCTGCCACATGTATCTGGCAGTCATTTGGAGTTTTGCTTGTACACTCTTTCTGAAATGAACTGCGTGATACAATACCGATGTAAATAGTGGAAACAGTGTTGACAACATGTCTGCGACTGACCAAACTACCTAGTGTCTCAAATCACGTACCATGCAAGACAGTTACTCACTCTTGATGTTTTTCCTATTACATTTAGGGTTTGAATTTTAAAAATCTCTCACTTAGTTTTCAAACTTAATGAAAGGTCTGTTTTGCATACAAGTCTACTAGATCAGTAAATATTTTTAAATCTCAGGTCAGATTTTTCAAAGTGCTGTGCAGCTCATGACACCAATCATGACATATAATAATCCTGCACTAATACCTAAATTAATTCCTACTTAAAAATGAACTAATGATGAGTACATAAACATCATTGGATGGTTCTGGATTATTTTCATAATTTACTTAGATCCTCCTTATTGAACATAGAAAAATGCACTAATAATGGGATTGGTGTCAATTATGAAAGTCATCCAGTGCCATTCAGTGATGTTTGTGGACCCAGCTGCATTTGGCAAATTATATAAACAATTTTAAATGATCCATGTTTAAGTTATTTTCTTTCTTATAGAGCATGTTTGATTTAGTTTGCCCCTATGTGTTAATTAATACATTAACTAACAAACATGTACCAACAGGTCATTATTGAAGCATGTATTCATAAGACTCACATCATATTTAAAGTTAGCTCTTCATTAGTTTGTGATTAGTACATGCCTTAACTCATCATTAGTTCCTATTTTAGTAAGTATTAATTCAGGTGTTAGTGCATATGATTATTCATGTACTGTTATTGTAAAGTGCTACCAAAAGTTTTAACATTACTGTACATGTACAAGTTCTTGTGACCCAGATGGTGAGGGATATTTTGGCCCTGATATGCCATTTAGAGATGTCTCTTTAAATCCTCCAGATGTACATAAAGTACACAGGTGAGTATGTGAACAATAGTACTTGTGTTGCTGCTGCTTCTGCACACATCAAATATAAACCAGCCTTAAGGGTTCCAAAGTGTTGCATGTCAACCTGGTAGCCACATCTTTCCCACAGCACAGCAAGCTGTTTTTATTTTATATATGTTATATATGTACTGTAGAAGGCACAGCGGGTATATAGTGTTATTGTCTCACAGCTCCAGGGTACCCTTTTCAATCCTGAGCTTGGGTTACTGCCTCGCAAGCTTTTCCTGTGGGCTTCTTCCAGGTTCTCCAGTTTCCTCTCACCTCCCATAAACAAGCCTGACTGGCATCCCATGCTGGGTGTATTTCCAGTGTTCCTGGGATAGGTTCTGCATCTGCCATCTTGCTGACCAGATTAAAATCAACAACAACAACAACATTACTATTATGAAAGAATGGACGAATAAGTAAATTATTTTATAACAATTAAAAAAAAATTATAATTAGACAATATCCACAAAGGGGAGAAGTAGGTGAGAATGATTCCCCGTGCTTGTCGTATGTGTGTGGCCCTCTCTGTTTTTATTTATTAAAATAACGATAATGTGCAGTCCATGACACTGTCACTCATGCCTCTACTCCGTTCAAGCCTATCTAAAGGTCCTCAATTCTTCATCCATTCTTCTTCATCTTCATTTTTTATATCTTTAATAGAGATAATACCGGCATAAAAATATTTAAATTCACTCTTTCTAAGCAAGTGCTTGTGTATAACTCTAGTAGAGTCTTAAACAAAATCTGTGAGTGCAGACAGATTGATGCATCCCTCATCTCCAGCCTGACTACACATAGCTCATCATTATTGTCAACTCCAGTGCAGGGAGAGTGAGTGAACAAATGAGATCCAGAGAGCGAGAGCGAGTGAGAGAGAGAGAGAGCGAGAGAGAGAGACTGTGTGTTAGAGAATATAAAGAGAGAATATAAAGTTAAAATATATGCCATAAATAGAAGAGCATGAGGGCATTTAAAAAAACAAACGAACAATGGGCATATAGCCCGAACAGAAATGAGGATAATAGAAAAGTAAAAAGAAAGTAGTGTGTATTAAAGGACATGTGGATTTAATTTTAGAGAATTGACAAAAGAAAGAAATTAAAATTGGTTCTGAATAACAGAGTATTTAAATTTTGTTGTACTTGGGAAATTGAAAAAAGTATCCTATCTTACTGATGCACTTAAGCCCATGGTTCTCAAAGCAGAGTACACAAAGGACTTGTTTTTTTGTTTTGTTTTGTTTAAAATCACAATCCATTTATTTATTATGTAGTTCTTCTAGTTATCAGTCTGCTTCACTAATCTTATTGTAGGTTTAACCTAAATCCCAACAACTAAAAAAAACAAAACAAGTAGACTGATAAATAACCTAAAAAGACTTGAATTTATAAGTTGAATCTAATTAATAATTTTAATCTAATGAGAATTTTAATAAATTTTTTTATGGATGCAAGGTTCGGGAATAAAAAAAACCTATATGGCTCCAATAAACAGCCAAAATAATATTATTCACATTTAAATAATGTGCCTAATATCTGAATTGTGAACTCATAAAATAGATCCGTAGAGGGTCCATTGAATGTATTTATAGTTAAAGGGGTCCTTGGGTGTAAATAAATAAATAAATAAAGGAAAATCCCTGATTTAAGCAACTCTTGACACAATCAGCCTTTTATCAGTCAAACATAGCAATTGTGATTCTGAGTCAATGATTATAATGTAGCTTAAGGATCATCTTAAGGATCATCAACTCCTTGAAGTCTCAGCTTATTATTCAGTAACTACAGCAGAACTCTAGCAAAATAGAAAAGGTACATGGTTACAACAGTAACAAAGAGGAATGTAAGTCTGGACATGCTGACACGTCCTGCAAGTTTAAACAGGGTAAAGATTACACATCAGAGATTCCAGGTTTGTTACTAAGGACAACATTTAAAAGAAGTTCACTATTAAAGTAAACTGTGAGACAGGAATGTGATGAGAGAGAGTGTGACTCTGACAATCTAACGCTCAGACATGAAGGTCATCCCAGGTGCAGAAAATGCCACAGGTAAATGTTCAGATTTTATTCTTGCCCAGAAAACTTATAGAATATCTGCATCACACTGCACTATTGTGTCATGTGTTCACATTTCATCTGCTTTTAAAGTTGATGTCTACATGAATGTGTCCAAAATGTCACAAACCCAATGGACGCGTGGCCCAGCAAACGCCGACTTCAACAGGATCCCATGATATGTTTGAGCACACTGTGGTCTAATGCAGTAAAGATCAAAATAAAATAAAAAAATGCTTTCAAAACATAATTTTTGGTCCTGACAGTATTGAATTATAAAAACACTATTTAGCTATTATCTGCTTTGTTGCCATTTCCAATTCCTATATATTTTGTAAATAATTTATCAATATATTTTCCATAATAGCCACTGGTATCACTTTGCTTGTATCTCTCATTTGTAAGTCGCTTTGGATAAAAGCGTCTGCTAAGTGAATAAATGTAAATGTAAATGTGGTATGCACATTCTTGCTGTTGAAACTCCTTTGGATGACATAAAAATAAATAAATAAATAAATCAGGGACACCAAAGTGTCATAGGACCAGGGCAGCGGTCAATTCACCATCCTGCTAACTGATTTATTTCACCTGCTGTATAAAAACATGGATGCCAGGTGCAATAGGCATTTGATAATTCTGTCTTTTGTGCCTTCACACTTCGGTGTGTTTGTGTTGATATTAAGTAAGTAAGTAAAGAGAAGCTACTTGAAATGTACAATTGCAAAAAAACCTGTTTGCAGCAATTAACATCTTTTTAGTGGGTGACCTCAAAACATAAGTGCTCATCGTCGAAATTGTTGGCTATTCATTTGATTTGTATACAAATAAATGTTTTACTACCAACCTGCTTAAATATCAACTGTTTAGATTATCAATGCCATCTGATCATTTTTGTTTTAGTTTAGGTAGCCTTTCTATATTCGGAGAAGACAATGTTTTATGTACCCTTGATAACAATTTATGAGTTGGCTGGCAGATTTATGTTTACTTTAGCTAGAACTTATTTACATTGTCTGAGAGTTAGTGATACACACTAATTCCCTATACTATGTGTACATGCTTTGGATGTTCCATGCTGCCAACTTCTATAAATATTTGGATGTTAAATACCATTGCTTTTTGTCTGAATCCAAATGTGTGAATGTGTTTGTGTGCAACTGGCAGAGAGAGAGAGAGAGAGAGAGAGAGAGAGAGAGAGAGAGAGAGAGAGAGAGAGAGAACACAAAACTCTGAAAGACTAACTATTTGGAAGGTGAATGATACTGTAGCTGGTGGTCTGTGGGTCCATAGAGGAAAAACCACAACAGCAGCAGAAATTCAGTAAGATGGCCTCATCAACGTCTGTCTGTCAGAAGTTAGTCGATGACTCAGGGCTCAGACAATGAATGTCAGGAGTCCTATTTTCATGGATCACAGAAACAAAACTGTGGTCTCCTCTTAGAAATGAGCGCCTATAAATTCAATAAATGGTGTCATGTATAATTCTTTATTTCAGGCAATATAATGCTGCTTAAGTTTAATGACAAATTTTGTGTGTGAAGTAAACTGACCCAAGAGAAACAGATGAACAGTAGCTGTAACATTACAGTGCTGTGAAAAAGTATTAGCTGTTTTCCTGATTTCTTTTGTTTTCATGTATATCTCATGCTAAATAGTTTTAGATCTCCAAAAGAAATGCAACATAAAACAAAGGCAACCTGAGTAAACACACAATACAGTTTTTTATGTTTTTTATTGAAGCAACAAAAATTTTTCCAACACCTATCACCCATGTGAAAACTAACTGCCCCGTTAAATTTAAAATCTGTATGTGCCACCTTTAGTAGCAATAACTGCAACCAAATGCTTCTGAAAACTGGAGATAAGATTTTCATGGCATTGTGGTGGAATATTGGGTGCACTCTTCTCTGCTTTAGTTCAGCCATTTAAGGTCCTGCCACAGCATATCAATTGGTTCAAGTCCGGACTTTGACTAGGCCACTCCAAAACTTTAATTTAGCTTTTTTCTTTTGAGAGCCATTCAGAGGTGGATTTTCTCCTATGCTTTGGATAATTGCCTGGCTGCATAATCCAGTTGCACTTGAGTTTCAGTTTACAGACTATAGACCATATATTCTCCTTTAGGATTTTCTGGTAGAGAGCAGAATTTCCCTCAATTATTGCAAGTTGTCCAAAGCATCCCCACATCATCACACTTCCACCACCTTGCTTGACTGTAGGTATGATGTTCTTTTTGTGGAATTCTGTGTTTGGTTTTATTCCAGATGTAACGAGACCCCTATCTTACAAACAGTTCCACTTTTGACTCATCAGTCCACAGAACATTCTCCCAAAAGGTTTGAGGATCATCAAGGTGAGTTTTGGCAACATTCAGATGAGTCTTGTTCTTCAAATGTATTTCTGGGTTAGCAGTGGTTTTTGCCTCGCCACCCTTCCACGGATGCCATTTTTGCCCAGTGTCTTTCTGATAGTGGACTCATGAACAGTGACCTTTATTGATGCAAGAGAGACCTGTACTTCCTTTGATGTTGTTCTTGGCTCTTTTGTGACTTGCTGGATTAGTAGTTGGTGTGCTCTTGGAGGAATTTTGGAAGGTCAGCCACTTTTGGGAAGGTTCGCTATTATGCAGAGTTTTTTCATTTAGAGATAATAGCTCTCTCTGTGATTCTTTGGATTCCCAGAGCTTTTGGCATAGTGTGTTACTGGGTAAGACCATTTAACTTCAAGCAGTTGAACAAGTTCTATTTAAGTGTTGATTTGATTTAACAGAGTTCGCAGTAATCAGGCCTGGTTGTGTTTAGTCCAGCTGAACCCCATTATGAATACAGTTTCATAGATTTTTATATAGATTAGTAATACAGTTTGTATTGGATAACTTTTTTTGGTTCAATAAATAACTAACATTTAAAAACTGTATTTTGTGTGTACTCAGGTCGCATTTGTTTTATCTTAGATTTTCTTTTAATTTCTGAAACAATTTAGTATGAGATATACAGAATTAATACTTCACAGCACTGTAGATCTGATATCAAGTTTTTACACCTTGTTAAGTCATCCACCATTACCCTTCAAATACACTTAAGCTCCCCTGGGTGCAGCTTCCTGGCTGGGTCGTGTCGCAAGACTCCATTCTTGAACTGTAATGTCTGCGTTTTGTCTGTGCGATTTCTAATGCCAGGGAAGGAGACACCCCAGACTGGCCCAGACTGTCAAGTCAAAATGAAAGAGGTAAAGAGTTATATACAGTCCCCAATATTTGGTCCATACAGACCCTCCCAGCCCTCTGATAATGACTCCAGCAGTAAACAGGAAGCTATGGACAGAGTGCACCTCATCGATTCTGCTGACTCGAGGTCCGAAGTGGTACATCTTAAGAGGAATTTGTTTGAGTGTGCATGTGTAGAATATGGGTGGGATAGAGAGTTTATTGTTGCATTATGCGGCTGAGGTTGCAGGAGCCATTCCTAAGTGTGCTTGGAGCCAGACAAAGTTAATCAAGACTCTTTGGAATAGAGCTTCTGGCTGCTGAACTTCATATATATGGCAGCCAAAAGGAAGCATAAGCTGCACGAGTTGCTTGAGTATGTAACTGTAAGATTTGTTTTGTCTAATGATGTTGAATCCTAAAGGGAGTCGTTTTGGTGGATGCAAGTGCATTAGAGTCTAGGCTAAGAGTCATTCAGGAACCAGTGTTATTTGGAAGCAAGCAAAAAACAAACTGAACAGAAAGTAGCAAGGAGAGCAAGAGAGGCAAGAAACTGGAAATATACAGGGGGTTGCAGGGGGTGTGTGTACTATTTTGGAAATGCCAGGAATGCACATACTCTCCACATATGGACTGTGCTCAAGGTGTGAACCGGAAGTGTAGCGCTCTTGATGAGTCTCTGCAGCCTGCCCTCTCTGTCCTTCAAATAACAAACCAGCATACTCTCTAAGGATAGCCGAGGCCGCTGGCTGAATGGTCGGTTCACACGCTACAGTGAGGAGAACCAAAAACAACATCCGTGTCAGATTTATGGTCTGGGAATGGCCAGAGCCCCCGTCATGCAGCCACAGGTGAGAGCAGGAGAACAACAGCAGGGATTCAGGGAAAATCTGCACTGAGCCTGCCCAGTTGCTCAGGAAATATGCATCTGGGAAACAGAACGCGACCTGGAATACTGTGTGGGAAGTGACCTGATGACGTGAAGGATGACCCCTGGCGCAGGCCAAATGTCAGGCATTGAAGGTACACAGGGAGTGGAGAGGAACTGGATGGGAGTAGCAGGGAGAGAAGACTAAAGTGCCGATGCACTCTGGAGGCATCTGCAGACGCTG
Source organism: Noturus placidus (assembly GCA_022414735.1). NCBI lineage: Eukaryota > Metazoa > Chordata > Actinopteri > Siluriformes > Ictaluridae > Noturus > Noturus placidus. The sequence goes on along the minus strand of JAFFST010046386.1, from coordinate 431,120 downwards.
ATGCAAAATTTCTTGCCTAATGTCCTGTCTTTCAATCAGAGCAATCTGCTTGAATGTAGCACAGTGATGGGTGGAGTGACTGAAGAAAACAGTAGGGCCTGTGGGGGAAACTTGCCGCATGTAGAAAACAATGTGTGTACTCTAGATATATTTTAGAGACTTAAAGGCCATCTGTACATGGTCTTGAATATTTGTGTGTGTGTGTGTGTGTGTGTGTGTGTGTGTGTGTGTGTGTCTACATGTGCAAGAAGGGAATACATTTTGTCTCCAGCTGCCTTCAACTTCCTGTCTGTCCAAGGAGCTCTTCTGTTTCCTCTGAGTACACAGAGCTGGTGTTTCCTCATGGATTCTCACACAGGCATACACTAAAAATGAACATACACTTAAATAACATCCTAAACAAAAGAGGAAGATTTTCAAAGAAAAAAAAAGACTAATAACATAGAAAAACCTTTTATGCTCATTTAACATCCTTCACCATCCCTGACCATTCTAACAACTTATATGTACGTGATCACTTTAATTTCAGTAGGCCACTTGCTAAACTGAATCATTAGGCATGTGCATGAGCACATTAGCATCCTATTTTTATTTGATTGTATAGCCTGTGGTCACTGCTACCCTGCTGCCTAGCTGAGGACAAAGCAGCTTAGCTCAAGCATGGCGAGGTACTTATCTAGGATGCACCCCAGATAACCCTCATTAATTCTTATCAACTTTTACAAGGTTGCATAAATATTTGCCCATCAACTTTTAAGCAGTTTACTTGTTAATAAAAGTCAGACTTTAAAAAAAAAAAACTTTATATCACAGCACAACTTCTGTTTGGACTGAAGGTATTGATTTATTTTCTATGTCAGCATGGCTTGGACAATATTTAGTCTGTATATAATTAATGTAATAATGTACATGTAGCGGTAATGGAAGGAGGATCCAGTGTCAGCTCCAGTGTCCAGCGTTATACTTACCTGGCAGGAGCAATACCATGATCAAGAAGATGGTTCACATACAGTATTTACATAGATATTTACACTTACAAATTTATCATATTTTTAAAATGTCCATGGGTGTTTGTTTGTTTGTTGTTCTTTTGTCCATCGTTCTTTGGAATTTTGTCCATCGTTCTGTTTGGTAACCACCTCAGCAGGAATATGGCATTGTTCTGAGATAATTTTACATTCTATCATCCAGATTTTATTATCTATGAAAATAGAGACCCTGTCACACTTGCTTCTGTTTTGCAAGCCTTCATCCTTTTTTTTTTGTCTGAAAAGTGGTCCATTATGTTATAATACTTTATTTGCTCACATACAAATATTTTTCTCTAACATTTAATTTTGTTATAGGGAAAATATAATGTTTGGAAATCTATTTTTAATGACTTTGACATGCAGAAGTCATAAAATATAAACATCGAAGACAAAAATTTTACTTGTTATTTTAGCTATGCCATTCGTGTAAAACTGCATATTCCGTATAACTAAATTATGTAGTAAAAATTGAAGTACAGCTTTAAATTTTTTACTGAAATTAAAGCAGAAAAGTATAAACTCTTAAATTTACTTAAAGCATAAAAATAACATGACAAGATATTAGCTAAGGCTAACTAACAGCAGCTCTATTCCTAAACTCTCAAAGATTAGCTCGCATGATAACTCTGATGATGCAAACTATCTAAATGCTAATAGCTAGCTGTCACAATGCAACCTACCTTGATAAATAGAAAGTGTATGTAGTAACAGATAGATTACATTGATAGATATTATTCACATCTGTTCAATTTAAGATTTTTTAGGAATTGAAGGAGTCTTATGATAAAAAGCTTAAATGTCTTGATAAAAATGATAAAAATACTCTTGAGAACTTGACAGCTTTCTCTTTGGCTTGGATTTAAGAAGGTTAATTTGCTCAACATTTTACATAACCTTTTAGTTTAGACCCTGCAATGTTGTATTTGACCCTAAGTTGTGTCTGAGACTAATTATTCAGTGATACAGCTTTCCTGTACCCACAACTGAACATTGCCCTAAACTCTAGTACAGATAGCCAGCTTACCAAAAAACACAAACCGTGTCAATATTGATCCTCTTTTAATGTTGCATATCACAATGGGTGGTTTGTTATTTCTGGTGCCACATTACCATGTGGCATGTTGTCCATTGCCCACATGGGCCCAATCCAATATAGCCTTTGATTGGTCAAAGAACACCTTTGGAAATATCAGTACAAGTTCAAACTGAGAAGATTCACTGTCTAATTTGCACTGCAGTAATGTTGATCCAGGAGAAAATGTCTACGCATTAGACACTTTAGGAATAATTAAGATAAACCTGAACTACTGCACTCTATTTTACAAGTGATTTTATGGCCACTATTACGGTCCTCCTCAGTTTTGTGTAACTTCTCTGTACATTATTGAAAATTCATTTGTTTTATCAGGATACCCAAGTACTCATTTTAAGCTCTACAATTGCTCAGTGTGATTATCATACCTAGCTAGTTTTTCATCCTACATCCATGTACATCACACTCATATGAGTATATTTATGTGGTAAAACTGTACAATAACAGTATATAAATAATCATGCACTAATACCTGAATTAATACATGCTTACATATGAACTAATGATGAGTTAAGGCATGTACTAATCACAAAATAATGAAGACCCAACCGTAACTATGACGTGAGTCTTATGAATTCATGTGTGAATAAGTACCTGTTAGTACATGTTTTTTAGTTAATGCATTAATTAACACATAGGGGTATGGGCGGCTGTGTATGGGCGGCTGTGGCTCATTCGGTAGAGCGGGTCGTCCACTAATCCACTAATCGTGGGGTTGGTGGGGTTGGTGGTTCAAATCCCGGCCCGGGTGATCCCATGCCGAAGTGTCCTTGGGCAAGACACTGAACCCTAAGTTGCCCCCGATGGCAAGCTAGCACCTTGCATGCAGCTCTGCTACCATTGGTGTGTGAGTGTGTCTCATTTGTAAGTCGCTTTGGATAATAGCGTCTGCTAAATGAATAAATGTAAAAGGTAAATGTAAAAGGGTAAATTAACATGCTCTATAAGAAAGAATATGAATTAAGCATCCATAATTTCAAGTTGTTTATATCATTTGCTATATACAGCTGAATACACAAACATCATTGGATGGCTCTGGATTACTTTCATAATTTATAATGATCTTCCTTATCCAACATAGAAAGATTTCATGTCATTCGCCATCCATTTCTCTTCAAATCCCACTGGAGTACTAAAGCATTCTCTGGGTGGCTAAAGCCCTGAACACTGCTCCTTTGCCCACAAGAGTGAAATTAATACTATAATATTTATTCATTTAGCAGATGCTATTATCTATTAACATTTAAAACCAGTAATCTATGAGCTAATATTTCCAGTGTTTTAGTCTTAGATGTCGCTGTGTTTATTTTGACTGCTTTACTGCGTCTATGTCAGACTGGTCTCCCAGCTTTAAATTATTATGAACATTCACTCGTTTCTCTCTTCTGCTCTTGCTCATGTCTTGGGCCACTAATCCTTAAAATGTATATGTACGGGCTGAGATTAAAATATTGGTGTTTATTATCTTTGTAAGATGGGCAATAAACAATTTTAAATTATGCATGTTTAAGTCATATTCTTTCTTTTAGAGCAGGTTTGATTTTGATTACTCCGACATGTTATTTAATACATTAACTAACAAACATGTAACAAACAACAGGTACTTAACGTGCTCGTTATTCACGAATTAATTCATAAGTCTCAAGTCATAGTTATGGTTAACTCATCATTAGTTTGTGATTAGTACATGCCTTACCTCATCATTAGTTCATATTTAATTAAGTATTAATTCAGGTATTAGTGCATGATTATTCATGTACTGATATTGTATGTTGATGATGTTTGCTATGATGAATAAAATGATTCCTGATTCCCGAAATGTCATAATCTTACCAGGTTCTCAGTGTTGTTTACTGTGTGTAAGAATGATCAAGGCTTGCTGTTTATGCACTTTGATTCTGTATGCTTATCCTGGATGGATTACATAAACAAGTTCTTGAAGAAAAGTATTAAAAAAGTGCCTTTTCTCTCAAGAAAGACCTAAATCAATATTACATAGTTGTAAGAGTGGTGGGATTCTCAGCAATAATGCACTTGGTGCTTAATTTGTGAACAGCCAGGTCTGGGAATCGCCATAACTTATAGATTCTGTTCTGTTAATCATAAGTGATGCCATGCTGGCGTGTCATACAGCAGCCTGTATCTGTCACTCACCTAGTTTATGGCTCTTGGGGATTGTTATATCGATCTTTCACTAATTAGGCCTGGATTAAGAGGTGCACTAGTGTGAAGTAAACATGAGTGGAGAGCTCTATTTCATAGCACTGCATTGATTTCTGCTAATGCTTCACTGAGGCCATCCACCAAGCCTTCTCATAATGGTGTGACACAGAAGAGGTCTGGGGTTTGGTAGAAATTACACTTAACTGGTGGTCTGAACCACTTATGGAGTTTCTGTGATGATGTGAGCAAATCTTACTGACTCCGAATCAGTTTTTAATGCCAGCAAGAAGCTGAATGAGCAGTATTTTAAATCTGTTTCATATTCATTTTTACATGTAATAAAGGACAGTTATAATGGTGATGATGATAATAATATAGTACTAATCTTCCATGTTACTGAGATCATGCATTAAACTGGAAAGCTTGTAAAAAATAAAAAAATAGTCAGGCCTAGAACGAGTATACAAAGCTCTCATGCCTACACAGTCCCCTACACATTTCATTTCTTTTTCACCTTGAGGTTTGTGCTTGAAATAAACTTAATGTGTGTTAAATATTTAATTTTATGGCATATTTCCTTTAATACATGCCAATGAGAATAAATTTTCATGAGGGGATACATTTTCATTTCATCTCTGCCTGTAGATTAGATTAGCTGTTTCATTTTGTTATTAAACATTAAATTCCCACGTTATAAGAAATGCCACTAGAGAGTATTTCAGAGAGGTACTTACCAACAAACAGCTCCTGCAAAAGTAGTTGACACAGATGGTGGAAGATGGTTTAGTGAAGGGAAATCTGAATATGCGTATATGTGCTTTGCAAAACTGTAGTTAGTGCATTTCTTCACGTCAAGCAGCAGCTCAGCAAAAACTCAGTGCCTAGTTTGCAAGCCTTGGATTTTCCAACAATCAACATGAAATGCTAGCCTACAATAGAGGTTTGTGTTTGATTAAGGAATAGAACACCATGGGGCATGCTGTTATAGGAAAATAATCAATGATGGAGTGGTGTGATACAGCCAGATACAGTGTGGAGGGCCATTACCACACTGTAGTTGATTATTTTTCCAAAACAGCATGTCCCAAAATTCCTCTTATACCACAGTGATTTGTCAATGATAACAATTTTTTATTTATTAAAGAATGATGTCACATTTTACAATGGAGACTCCTTCCAGCAATGCTAAATAAACATTAAAATGTGCTATAAAAATTCACCTGATCAATGATTACAATAAGCTTTTTCTCAATTTATGAGGAGCATATTAGAACGAGAGTATTATATATACTCTTATACTCTTATATACACACCATTAACAGTGGTAGCTTAATGGTTAAGACGTTGGACTACTGATCGGAAGATTGTGAGTTCAAATACCAGCATTGTCACTGCTGGGTCCTTGGGCAAGGCCCTTAACACTCTACTGCTCAGTTGTATAAATGAGATAAATGTAAGTCGCTCTGGTTAAGGGCATCAGCCAAAATGCTATAAATATATAGATACATAGATAGATACACCAGTGATTTGCTTTGTGCTCATAAAATAAATGAGCAAATGTCTGAGCAATCAAAATCGAGAATTCAACAGCGCTGTGTTATAATAAAAACAGTATACAGTAATCCTAACTACTGATTACAGTAATTGGTGTATTCAAACTCCCATTATTTTTGGTCCTGTTACACCAACGATGACATACTTATTCATTGTTTCTTAACAGGAGCCCCATTTGTGTTATATGTGCTAGTTGGGCTCTTATCGAGATATAAAGCAAATTGGTCATTAGCCATTTTATCTGTACATTTCTGCTCTCCACAGTTTGAGAGCTGCTGAGAGATTAGATGGCCGTTTCTTTTTACTCTTGGCACTATCAGGCAGATGGTTCGTTTACAGTTGGTGGGAACAGAGGGACTCTCTAATGCCCATTGAACCAGCTTCCCTCAGTGAGTGATTTACTAGCTTGGATCTGAATTGGTTCACTCCAGAAGCCGGGAAGGCACTGGCTTTTGCTTTCTTTGTGTCACATTATCCACCGTTGTTTGAGATTTTGTGTGCTGAAGCTGACCTTGAGGAAAGACAGAATTGGACTGCGATGTGTGAAAAGACAGAGAATGACTGGGCAGCTTGTGCTGATTTGGCTTGGAATGGGTGGAATGCCAAATAACCCAGAATCTGGCCAAACCTGGAAACTGTGTGTATTGAAGGACCAGACAGAAAGAGAATGTGTTTGTGCATATGTGTGTGTGAGTGAGTGAGTGTGTGTGTAGGTTTGTTGTGGAGGAGTACAGGCTGATTGTTTCAATGAAGCAATTTGATTCAATTTTCCACTCAATAAAATTAGCCATCAGGACTGGGGCCGTTTGGCTGTCCGCACTCACTCATTTCCAGATTCCTCTCCTAATTGAACGAGTTTATGTACTTGTCTCTGGGAAATTGGAAAAATTCATCACCTGGAAAATGCTATATTTTTCTCCCTCCCGGCTGTGCACAGCTTGTCCCCCCCTCAACCCCTCTCTCTTTCTTAACTTCATCACAGTGATGAGCAGCTATGAAATTAATTTGTTAGTATATAACAGGAGGTGCTCTGCAGAATATGTGTGTGTGTGTGTGTGTGTGTGTGTGTGTGTGTGTGTGTGTGTGTGTGTGTGTGCGTATATCGCAGGTTAATCGGCATCAAAATAGAGCCTTGACAGTACAATAATCGCAGGGAGCTTTTTTCTTTCCATTTAGAAGTGTGTCTGGGGAATTAAAATACCAGAATTTCTGGTTATTACACTGGTGATGCTGTCAGACATTTGCACTCTAACAAAGCATGAATTTCTGGTGATGTTCTCCATGTCATTGGAGCATTCTGATGAATCCCAGTTATTCAAGTGGTGAGAATATTAAAAAATATATAATAAAAAAATAAATAAATAAATTATATATATA
>JAFFST010046386.1:409519-422435 GCA_022414735.1 Noturus placidus | reverse complement strand
TTATCGCAAACGCTTGGTTGCAGTTGTTGCTGCTAAGGGTGGCCCAACCAGTTATTAGGTTTAGGGGGCAATCACTTTTTCACACAGGGCCATGATGGTTTGGATTTTTTTTCACCTTTAATAATAAACACCTTCATTTACAAATTGCATTTTGTGTTTACTTGTGTTGTCCTTGACTATTGTTTAAATTGGTTTGACGTTCCGAAAGACTTAAGTGTGACAAACATGCAAAGGAACAGGAAATGAGGAAGGGGGCAAACACTTTTTCACACCACTGTATATTGAAGATGTTGTTAGTGGCAGATAGGCTGGTTTGAGTATTTCAGAAACTGATGATCTCCTGGGATTTTTACGCACAACAATCTCTAGAGTTTGCATTGAATGGTGCAGGGAAAATAAACAAACAAACAAAAAACATACAGTGAATGACAGTTCTGCTTCTTGATACACCTTTTTCATGAGAGGGGTAAGTGGAGAATGGTTTATTGGTATTTAAGTAGACAGTAAGGCTATGATAATAATAAAAAAAAACACTCTTTGCAACCGTGGTGATCAGAAAAGCACCTCATAATGTCAAACCTTGAGGTGGAAGGGCTACAACAACAGAATACTACATCCGGCTCCACTCCTGTCAACCAAAAAAAAGTATTTAGTCTCAAATACTTCTGCACTCACTACATTTACATGGACAGCAGTAATCTAATTATTGACCTTAATTTAAGTAAGATAATAATGTGATTAAGGTGTTTACATGAGTCGCTTTTAGAATACTCCTGTCATGTACCCGTTTTACATGTTACCATGCCACGCCGTCCGATGTCCCTTCAGAATTTCAGGTATCAACATACAGTTCATTTTCGTTATGGTACCGTATACAATTTTGGGTGTTTTTATTTAAAAAAAATTACAAACGCTTTTAGTGCAGTTAATTATTTGTCATGCTATACGTGCTAATAGACACACCGTGGTTGTGTCCCAAATCGTGTAGTTACTATCTATATAGTAGTCGAGATACATGTATTCCCCCACTACAGGCCTATAGTAGGCAAGTATGCAATTTTGAACGCGGCCGCATTCTTTTGTTCGCCGTAAAACTGCCATGTGTGATTGTATCCTGTCGCAAAATGCGGTGAAAACTCTCACATGACATTCATAATGTGATTAAGGTGTTTACATGTCTGTAATACACGTCCATTATATGACTAAAACAGGAGTACTCCACCTGTCTTAATCCGATTAGATCTTACTTAGATTATGACCTTAATTAGATTAAGGTTGGTGTTTTAATCAAATTAAGAATACTACATTTACATTTACATTTACATTTATTCATTTAGCAGACGCTTTTATCCAAAGCGACTTACAAGTGCACACTCACACACCAATGGTAGCAGAGCTGCCATGCAAGGTGCTAGCTTGCCATTGGGGGCAACTTAGGGTTCAGTGTCTTGCCCAAGGACACTTCGGCATGGGATCACCCGGGCCGGGATTCGAACCGCCAACCCCACGGTTAGTGGATTAGTGGACGACCCACTCTACCGACTGAGCCACAGCCGCCCATATACTACACTATATGGCCAAAAGTTTGTCTTCATGGACCTTGATTTGCCCACAGTAGCATTATCATATCTGTTCCAGTGAAGTGAAACAGCTAGGATACAGCATAAAATATACAATTTTGTGCTTCCAACTTTGTATCAGCAGTTAGATGACCCACATACAGTATGGGTGTGATGGTCAGGTGTCCACAAACGTTTGGCCATATAGTGTATAATCTGCCTACTGAGAATGTATACACTTTTACATTCACACAAGTGAGTACTTGAACTGTTTCATGTATATTAAAGTATTATTACTTCCGTAAGGGCTTGTTAAGTACACACTTGTGTCTTGACAGTTGTAACATGAAATTACTTCTCACTCACTAGTTACAAGGTAACAGTGGTTACATTCATACAAAACTGCTCTTTTTCAATTTAAATTTCAATGTTATTTGTATAGCGCTTTTAACAATGAACATTGTCTCAAAACAGCTTTACAGAAACATATAAACACGGGATACAGATTTTAAGTGTGTGATTTTATCCCTATTGAGCGAGACTGTGGTGAGGAAGAACTCCCTAAGATGATATGAGGAAGAAACCTTGAGAGGAACCAGACTCAAAAGGGAACCCGTCCTCATCTAGGTAACAACGGATAGTGTTAAAGTAAAAGAAAGTTCATTATAGTTTTAACATGAAGTCTGTTTGTTGTAACTAGTCCACTGTTCACCAAAGGAGATTTGAGTGCAAAACTGAATGTGGTAGTTGCAGTTACAAGGCCATAGTAGCAACGGTAGTCCCAGAAACCACAGTGAGAATGTCCATGTGGAATTGAGGTCCAAAACCATTTCTATGGTACTTCAAGCATCTTAAGCATTCTCAATTGCTTACATCCTAAGCAATCCCCAGGCTGTAGCCTCCAGTTGATGAGCTCCATCCAGAGGAATGGTATCAGGATGGATCAGGCAAGTCCGGAGTGCAGAAAGGGTCAGGATCACTGGCAACTCCATAAAATCATGTGTGACTTGATAGAAGGAGAGAGGGAGAGGGAGGTAAAGAGAGGGAGAGATTTATTATGTATGCTTACTATCCCGTGATGGATAAGACTGTGTACTTTGCATAAAAGAAAGTCTATTCATGGTAAGCTTGAGTAAACAAATATGTTTGTTTACCTAGACTTAAACGCTGAGAGTGAGTCTGAGTCCCAAACACTAATTGGAAGGCTGTTCCATAACTGCAGGGTATTGTAAAAGAAAGATCTTCCCCCTGCTTTAACCTTCACCATTCGAGGTACCAACAAATAGCCTGCATCGTTTGATCTAAGTAGGCACGGCGGATCATAGAAAACCAAAAGTAGTAACTCACTATATATACACAAAGAAATGTGTAAAAGGGTTAAAAGGGTTGGAGAGACAGAGAGAAAGAGAGAGAGAGATGGAAGAAAAAATGTTGTGTGATCTACCATCTGTGTGCAGGGTCCCTCTACTGCGCCCCATATGGCCTGGTGTGATGAGCTTAGACGCTCTCTCTCTCTCTCTCTCTCTCTCTCTCTCTCTCTCTCTCTCTTTCTCTCTCTCTCTCATACACATGCACACACACAGTTAACTAATTCAGTCAGGCACACATATGCACAGACACGCCTGAAACTCAAAGAGCTCATTTCAGAACTTGATGATCCCATCTGTGTTGTGTATATGATAGATACGATGTTGATTTATCGATTCCTGATTACTATAACAGCCCTGAAGTAATTAAATTACAAATCATGATTAGGTGTCGGTGGTTTCAGTGATGACAGTTAGACCTTCTTTTGACATTCTGCATAAATAATACTGTGCAGTTTGGGTTCGAGAGGATGGCAGTACAGAAAATGCAAGAGAATGTGTAAAATTATAATGCGGTCTCACACATACACACACACAAACACACACAGATACATACACAGATGCATTATGGTGGTGTGACGGACAGGCACCTCGAGGTCTGCCAACATAAAATGAGCGCCATTAGCAACAGGGGCAGCAAAGCCTGTGCCACATTAAGTGATCCAGCCGAGCAGAAACTCGAACGAATATGACTGCCGCTCCTCACGGGAACACCAAACACAGCAGCTACCAGTAATGACATCACCTGAAAATGCCATACTAAACTACAGAGGCTAATTCTTATATCCTGCCACCACAACATGACAAAATAACAACAACATTATCCCGGCTATATGCTTATCCACGCCAGATCTTATGTTCATTTACGGATATAGAATCTAGGAAGGAGCAAACATAGGGTATGATTAAACTCATATTTATCTACGTAAACAGGCTGAATATGTAAGATAATTAGTCTCGATTGACTCTCCGCAATTAATTATTTAGAATACGGTGTCTGTCTGAACATACCCAGACGGGGAGACGGCGAGAGTGAGAGCGAGAATGAGAGATGGACACTGATTGAGTCGGTCTGTGGTGAGGAGTCCCTCACAGATCGATAGAAGAGAGGAAGAACGGAGGTTTTGCTTATTCACTTCCAGTAATAGTGAAGCGCATTACTGTGAGGCGGTGGCTCTCACTTCATATTAGTATATGATAAAACAGGCCTTGATGTTTTGAGCAAAAACATGCATGTAAAGCAAGACGTGTGGTATACGAGCCGCAGTGTACTTTTGATTAACACTACAGACAAGTTTTCCAGAACGAAAAGATTCACAGTTATATGTTAAAGCACACACGTTGTGCTAGGCACAGTGGGGGTTCAAATTGCAGCATCTCTTTTTGGCATTCAGCTGCCACTATGAGGATCTTTGCTGGGACAGGCATGTGACACAACAAATAGTAGTTTTGCGACACTTCCAATCCTACAGCCTTAGGCTACGTCCACATTCATCCAAACAGATCTGAAAACTGCAATTTCATTTTAAAAACGTTCTGCGAATTTTTTTAAATGGCGTTTTCAAATGTTTTCAAAAATCACTTGTTCGTACTGAAACGTCTGAAAACACTTACATCCCTATACTGTGTATGTGTAAAAATGTAAGAAACATTGGCCTGCATCGTTTCCATCAGGCTTTTATCTCATTTTCAACTGTTTACTTTGTACAAAGTAGCATCTGTTATGCTATCAAACTGGATAGGAGACACATCAACAGTAGTGCAACGCTGTCCACCATCTTGTTTGTTTTGGGTTGAATGGGTCACATGACTGCATCACATGACTAAATATTCGTCATTGTTTTTCAATATTTCCATTTACCCAGTCCACACTACAACGTGAAAACGGTGTTTATATATATATATATATATATATATATATATATATATATATATGTTATGACACTTAAAGTTTTTAGTACATACGCTATCCATACTTAAGTATATACACACTTAAGTATCTTCAGCCTCAGACCTTTCTTTTAGATGATGTATTCTGTATGTAACCATATTGTGACTGACTAAAAATGAACAGGATTTTAGAAATGAATAGGTAAATTAAAAACAACAACAAATAAAAAACATTTTGAAGTAACAACACTAAACTGCTGTAACCTTGAAAGACCAAACAGTGACACATTGCAAATGTATATGTTAGAGTGAGTAAGCACTTATTGATTCTATGCATTGCACCGCGGACACAATCTGACTCACTGTTTCACTGAATTTATGGCGAGAGTTCGCAGAAGGAAGTTGATTCTTAACTTCCACTTTCTGGATTAAGTTCTAAAGTTATTCCTCTCATGGTCTGCGTGCATATCTCCTGGCCCATTCATCTGATTCGCAGGATACGCAGGCGGATGGAAACGCTTAATTATTAATTGGCTTGTTGTGTTTGTGCCAAGAGGCAATAAATAACGCTCTCGTCTAATGAATAATGGGGTTGGTTAGTGGGCCCGGCTCAAGCTCGGATCCCCACGGTGAGCCGTTAATGGTTTACAGTGTCTCCAGCGCTTGGAGCAAGCCAGTTTCTGGCCAGCCCATTAACCGAGCACTGGGGAGGCGGTGATTGGACCCACTCTGAGCCAACATGGCCAAGTGTAGTGGCTCCAGAGGACATGCGTAGCCTTTGGGGTCAGCTACGGGCCGTTGGAGGGGAACAAGAGGGTGTGCGTGTGGCTGCTCAGAAGTTTTATGTCACAGTTTGCAGTTAGTGCTAGTAATGGCAGTTCGTGCAATGCCATAGGGTTGCAAGCTCTGTTAGGTTTGGACTGATGTCAGAATTTCAAATGAGTTATCAGAAACACATGTACTTGTTACTTGCACAGGCTGTGTCAATCAATAGGTCAAAGTTGTTTGGGCATGTAAATAGAAAATGAAGGAAATGTTAGTAGACACATACTTACTGACATACTGTATGATGTGGTTATGCTTGGTCATTTTTTCCCCCTCAAACCCACACATACATAAGAACACAACCCCAAAGATTTAACTCTTTCCTAAACACATTTACAAGACACACAAATGAATCATGTATATACACACACACATGCATACTACATACACGTGCACGTCTTTTTTCATGTCACTTGATCTCCTCTAAGAGGCTCTAAGAGGCCATTAGTCAGTCAGACTGAGAGAGAAACCCATTCTGAGATTAGATTGATTTCTCCCAAAACTTCACAGAGATCCAGCAGGAAACCTCACAAATCAACACTGCCTTACCTCCTGCTGAAAGACATTCGCTGTCTGTGTGTAGGTACGTGTGTGGGTGTGTGCGCGCTTGAGAGAAAAAAGGGAGTTTTAAAGGCTTCCTCAGGTCTGCTTAAGACAGAACATGGTTGAGAGAGTGAATTCAAGAATTAATCAGTGCTTCAAATATAGAAGTGCATTAAATAAGAGTGTGTAACAGTCATGTCACCTGTGTGTCTGGCAAATTGGACTTATGCCTTCATGCATCCTCAGTAGTTGACTGCTCTCTCTCTCTCTCTCTCTCTCTCTCTCTCTCTCTCTCTCTCCCATCTCTGTTTGGTCTGTACATTGTGGAGAACTGGGAGAGAGAGAAGGAGGCAGTCAAGGAGAGAGTAGGAACCTTTTGCCTTCATCAGTATGCACGGCATGGCCCAATAGACCTGTGGGGGGAAGAGTTAGGGTGCGACATGCATGGCTTCCCTGCTTTAATTTCCCTCCATTTGCGAATATTAGGCCTGACAAAGACAAGGAGGAGGGACCTATGACAACAAACTGAGACAGAAAAGGAGTGACAGAAAAGGAGGCGAGTGAGGTGAAGAGTAGAGGGATGGAAAAAAGGTGGGTGTTCAGACAGAGAATGAAAAAAGATAGACTGGATAAATAAATATTGGTTGCATAATTCTGTGTTTGTCAGTTTCAGAAACCCTCAGGATGTCATTGACTTTGAAAACACAATTTTTACAAAATTTATGAAATATTAAATTATTATTTTGTACTTGCACCACGTTTGCACCATTTTCCTAGAACGACAAATCCTGGCATTTGATTTATGCGCAATAAGTATAGAAAAAACAAGACTGTAATACTTTCACATTGCTATATAAATGGTGAATTCAAATATTATCCCTCTGTCACTCTTACATCATGACCAGTGCAGCTCTCTAAAACTCACAGCTCATTGTTGACCTTTTAAAATATCAGCACAAATGCTCTCTATGTTGTCTGATTATGTTGGAATTGGTTACACAGCTCCAAAGTCCAAAATAACTAACAAATGAGGACCCCAGGCTGAGATCAGAGGCCTAACACTCGGTTGTTGCCACACTCTCTGTGTGTTGGCTCGCCTCAAATCTTAGGGCTCGCTGACTCAGAGGCATTTGAAATGTTCCCATTTTCCCAAGAGAGCAGTGAAGATGGTCCAACAACTCAGGCTGTGAAACTTTCAAGGAGCCAGAACGAGCCTTTGAAGCGTGAGGAAAAACAAGCAGCTTGTTCTGTGTGTTCACACCCCACCATACACTCACAGCAAGAGAGACAGACAGGACAAGGAGTGAAAACCAGAGGACATTAGTGTGTTTTCATACTCTCCACACAGGTGAATACACAAACATAGTGCTGAGCAGTGTTCCAATGAAGCAGATGACAGTCTATAGTCTAGTTTTGCATAATGTACACACTGACACACAAGTACACAAACAGTCCACAGTTCTCGCAGTGTGTCTCTAAGAGCATCAGGGCCAAGTGTGGTTTGTGGGGGTATAGTCTGTCATCATCAGCAAGTGTTATTTCTCTGTGTGTGTGTGTGTGTGTGTGTGTGTGTGTGTGTGTGTGTGTGTTGATTTGAAAAACTGTCTGTAGTTGTCTGTAGGTCTGTAGTTGTCCTGCTTGAACAACACAATGCTCTCTTTTACTTTGTCTTTTTCAGGTAATGTATAGAATTATTGTATATTTTCAAAGCACTCATAGCCCTAAATCTAAAAATGTATATTCACATCACTATTATAAAATAACGCAGTCCGTACAGGATTTTGCTGCTTTTTGGGGGATTTATTTATTTATTTTTTTGCGATTGTTGCAGCCAAGCATGCTTGATTGTGCTTTGGCTTTATTAAAATTTGTTTTGCAGAAAACTGCTTAAATTGGTAAAATTACAATTGCAAGGCCTTTCACTGTGATGTTTTTTGGTAAAGGAGACCTTTTTACTGTACTCATGTTTGATGCATGTGAATCGAACTACTTATCCTACACAGGGCCGTGGAGGGCCTGAAGCCTATAACAGGGGACTCCCAGTGGTGGTGTGGGAAGAGGGGTGCAGGTTGGGAAGGCAGGGGATACCCTGGACAGGGTGCCAACCCATCACAGCACACAATCGCACACTATGGACAAATAGGGAATGCCAATCAGCCTACTTTGGACCTACTGTTAAGTCTTTGGACTGGGGAGAAAACCAGAGTACCTGAAGGAAACCCCTGAAGTATGGAGAGAACATGCAAACTCTGCACACACAGGGAGGAGGTGGGAATCAAATCCCCATCCCTGGAGGTGCAAGGCAAACATGCTAACCACTAAGCCACCATGCCCTCACTGGTTCCTTAATAAATATACTTTACACTTCATTGAAAAATGATGTCTATATTATTAGCACTCGGAAATAACAAAATGCATAATTCATGTGATTATTATGAATGTGTAATCATTATCCTGTTTTCTCTCTAGTTTTTCAGTTTTTAGTTGCAACCAAGAAATTCATTTGTTGCCAAATTGGTGTCATAAAAACATTTGTACAAAGTCATCTTTACTATGACACTTATAGGTATTATAAGATGCTTTAAAATACTCTTAACGCAAACCTTGTATTTTCACAAAACATTATAAACACATGAAAAATCATTCTAGTGTAGTCTTGTAATTTGGTGAAACTAACTGGGTGACATGATAGATCCATAATTAGAGTGACCTCTCACCTCTATGATGTCACTGCCATGCTGGACCTTTTTTTTTTTTATATATATAAAAGGGGTGACTTCATGAGGCCTTGTAACCATGAGATGGCTGCTTTGAAATGTTCTTTCTGTCCCTCAGAGGAACTCGACTCTGCCGCTTCTGCTTTCATGGATTTCTTTCATGGCCTCTCTGATGTCAGTTTCCACCCCAGAGCTCTCAGCCTGTGTAGTCCGGGGCCCTGTGGATCTCCTCTACAGGTTATGGGCCTGATTGTGAAGAGGTCAAAGTTCAGTCCTTCAGGTTGCAGAAATTAAAAGAAAAATACATAAAGGATAAAATTGGAGACTTGAAGATGTACTGTAGAGTTTTTATAGACAGGCTATTTTTTTTTATAACAAAAGAGATTAATATTAGCACAGATTGCTGAAGGAAGCGTGGTTGAAGAGGTCAAATAAATACATAAATAAATAATTACAACACAATACAATCAATCAATAAATACAACACAGATCAATAACAGTTAATGTACACAGAGACAAACTAATCACTGTCACTGAGATTCCCCTTTAAGTCAACAAAAATGGACATCTTAACAAGTTAACATATCTTAAATATAGGCATAATTCAACTAACATTTCTCTTTACTAGATTATTTTTAAACAATTATACGACAATTAAGTCTATTACTTGATATTGTTACTCACTTTAAGCTTGAAATTTTCCTATTCTTTAGGCAGAAATATTTAGTAATTTTAAGCTTAAAACTAGTAAATCTGTAGAGAAATAGAATAAAAGGTCTTATATTTATTCTTTAATAATCTCATAATGAGAAATATTTTTAAAATATTAGATATATTTCCTTTATTCAAGATATTTTTTGCTGTGAAGATCTGTGAGGTACACATGACAGGTTTGAAGTCTATATGATATCTTATTATATTATATTACATACAGTATATAAAATATATTATTTGCATGTTATTTTTTTTAACAGTCAGAAATTTAAAACCAAATTTGTTGTATTTAACCTTATACATAATTCTAAGGTTGTTATTATAGAGCCATATTATTCCAAAGTTTTGAAGTGTAAAATATTAAATATCCCAGAGTTTCATGAAGGGATGACGCAAGTTTGCATTATGGAGGCAACAAGTAAATTGGAAGAACTCAGACTTGAAAGTCAGAGTCACATTCTATCTTTCAACAGATGATTTTTTTTTTTTTTGGAAAAACATGCCCTGAAAAGTAACAAAAGCAAGTTAAGTATTTTGCTTGGCCTTGTCTTTCCTCACGTTAACCATTTAAAGCTGCTCCTATTAGGACATACAAACTCTACCATCAACAAGGAGAAATGAGGGAAATTATGCAGGACTGAAAGGAAGACACTCAGAGCTTTTTTGTTCCATCGTTTTTGCATTTGTCTTTCAGCATAGATGCATTGTGTAGCTCAGTGTGCAGCTTGTACTTCAGTGTTAGGCAGGGAGACAGGGTCCATCGTCGTCTGCGGGAAGTGGACGTCCATCTATTAACACCTCATCCAGCCTTGGCCTCCACTGCACCTTGTAGTCCCGTCTCCTCAGATCATGGGGGGAAACCACCAATCATTCGTCATTGCAGTAAAGAGCCCATTATTAGCCACGACTACATCGGTCACCCCCCAAAACACAGTTCTACCTTCCCACTTTTAAAGGCATCCACCAAGCAGGAGGAATGGAGGGAGGAAAGAAAGATGAGAGAGGGATAGCAGAAAAGAGACGGTGGTTGAGCACAGAAGGGAGGATAAGAGAAAAGATTCAGATGCTAGTGAAATCTTTTGTCGACACTGTCAACTTTGTGCTGCCGGTGAGAATGAGTTATGTGGCTTAGGATTTAGGAAGTCAGAAGATTTAGAAAGCTTTTCCAATCCACACTTTTCTAATTAGGATTTTATTTTAATTTGTTACATAGTACCATTTATAATCCACACTTACTCACTCATTCACTCACTCACATGTTTGGTCATTCAGTCTTCAACCATGGGAAATGGTAACAGACATGGATAAAGCATGGATAATTGAGGCAAATGAGGATATAAACAGGACAAGATTCATCATGACTTCTGACATACAGAAATAAAAAGTCCACAACAGTAGAACTGACAACAAAGGCGAGTGTACAAGGGAGGGCGACTGATTCTGTTTTCTCATACTGACTGCAGGAGTAATGATTGAAGGAGAACCAATCAGAGGATTCGTGAAAAGAGCCCACCTCTTATGTGGGTGGAGACATTTACAGTCCTTGAGAAGGCACAGAATGAGAAACTGTGGAATTGAGTGAACTGGAGATGGTGGTAGTGTGGGTGTGGGGGCATTATAGGGGCTGATAAATGAAAGCAGAGAGAAGCAAAGGGGTGGAGGTGGGAGTCAAATCAAGGACATGTTCAGGTTTACTTGAACTCTGGTTTGGGGTCGAGAGGAGGGCATGCTTCGTTGATTCAAGTGGCTGATTACAGATGATAAAAGGAGAAGGAGAGAGGAAGGGAGGCAAAAAGATGCAGACAGAAAACACAAGTTGAACACTGTGTATGAAGGGGGTAAAACAAATCAATAAAAAAATGAAGATTATAGCTATGAATAACAGACATCTCGTTTATTAAGAGTCTCAACACTGGAAAATTGTTCAAATTGTATCAAGTGTATTGATAGCGTCATTTGAACAATTTTCCAGTGTTCACCTGGTAGTTGAATCTTTTCTTCCCTAATTACACAGTGATTACTAAGCTTCAACTATGATTCTAAATAGGTAAAATAAATTTATGTATGGGTTCAGGATACTAAATTCACCACACCCTGTTCATCTTCATTCTATTTCATCCTTTGGCTTAGAGGCGAGTTAAAAGTAATGATGTCTCACATCTTGAAATACCGCTGTGTTCATTAGTAAAGTTTATCGAGTTTATTGAGTGTGTGCAATTTCACCGAGGCCCCTGTGGATATAGTAATCACTGCTGCAGTGCAGACTGACAAGAAGAACACAGCAAATATGACTCCAAACAATAAACTTGAGCCGAATTGAAAGCACAAAGTCAGACGAACACAATAAAGAAGCTGTTTAAAATGTTTTGTGCCATAGCGCAGGGGGTCAGATTTTTGCATCGCGCTCTGGGTAAATATGTGCCATAACTCACATGGGGTAGCAGCGCTGGTGTTTAAGCGTTCATGTGTATAATTATTTTCGAGTATGTCTCCATTTTCTCTGTTTCGCTTCAAATCAATTTTTATGGCAGCTGAGTTTTATGGCACTCATCAGGGTGGCTCAGAGACGGCCTGCTTCTGCTTCAGGGGGAACACACTGTCGAAATGAGAGTTATAAATATGAACGCTTTTCCTCTGCCTTCTGGCGGGATTCTGAGTGGATTTTATGTTTGTTCTGTGTGCATGGGTACGTGTGTGTGTGTGTGTGTGTCTGTGTGTGTGTGTGTGTGAGTGTGTGTGTGTACATGTGTGTTTGTAGTGTAGGTGGAGGAAGCGGATGTTTCCTCAAAGTGACCCTTGACCTAAACCCTTATCATCCTTCCTTGGGTGACTCTTTCATCGTTATGGTAACCAGGGTTGTAATGCTACTTTTGCAGACTGTAAATTCTATAAAGCGGCCTATAAAATGTATCTAAGTCACTTAAATCTGATGAAAGAGATTACGATAGCTAAACGAATAAGAGAATTCAAGACTCTGAAAAGTTGAGGTGTACAGATCATATCTACTATAAACTTTGGAGCTGACATTATAACTACAGAATATATTTTTTGGAAGACTAAATTTAACAAATAAAAACCAAGAAATTATTCAATACTGCGTATTGTGACAATAAATAGTAATGAAATGAAATGACACTAAATGTGACATGAATGTATGTGTTTGTTGTTCACGTATTAATGAAAATCATTATTTACTTGTTTCAGTTACACTGAAAATGACATCACATTTGACTTGAAATTGAACTTGTCACTTTTACTCATCAAAGCAGGGGGGGGGGGGTGGAGGGATTAGTTGAGTATT
>JAFFST010046386.1:357524-382713 GCA_022414735.1 Noturus placidus | reverse complement strand
CACACACACACACACACACACACACACACACACACACACACACACACACACACACACACATGCTGTGTGAGATAAAACCACTCTTCTATGTGTATTTATTACTCCATATTGTGGCTGAAAACTATGCATCTTTTACATAACCTGCAAATTCACACACAAGAAATGTACCATAATTCTGTTTTGATGTAAAAAAACTTGGAAATCTACACGTTTATTTAACCCAGGACTCTCTTCCTCTCTTCATCATTCTGAAAGACCACCTGCAGACGCGTGTGTGTCTGTGTGTGTGTGTGTGTGTGTGTGTGTGTGTGTGTGTGTGTGAGGGGTTAGAGTGTTATCCAGATAATAGTAGCAAACACAAACACAATTGTGAGTGATAGACTACTGGCAGACACACAGCACTGAGACAGATCAATTAGTGCTGAGGAAACAGAGGGCAGTAAATATAATTAGCGTGTTTAAAGGTGAAGCTTTTGTCTACTTCTCCTTCAGTTTCTTTCCCTCCTTTTCATTATCCTCCTTCTTTCACTCCCTTCACTCTTTCTTGCCTTTTTCCTGCTTTTGGCTATTTCAGTTTTCTTGCTATAATCTCCTAAGCCTTGTATTTATAAAGAACCCTTCATGAGTCATTTTTCAGTCTTTGCTTCCGCCTCACACGAACACAAGCGATCAGTATTGTTTATTTTATACGTAATAGACTTTTTCCTGATATGCAAGATCACATGATATCTAGTGTAAATGCAGTTCTTTTGCCATTTGGAGTGTCCTCTGTACTTTGTGGGGCGATATTAACAGACCAAACTGTCATTTACATGTTCTAGCTTTATACTGACATATGAAATTATACGATTGTTTTAAAAACAATAACAACTGATAGCTCTTTCTTTACTCTGCAGATTCGCACATGATATGGCATGGCACACTCATGTCAATCCAGCAAGGAGAGAAAAAGGCAAAGAGGGATAAAAGGATTCTAAGGAAAGAGTGAAAGAAGACTGCAAACATCTTTTGGGTCAAAGGTCAGCTCATTTTTTTGGCAATAGCGGTGTGAGGTCAGATTAAGGGTGGTTTCACGGGTGTAAGGGACAGTGAGAGCCTTCTTCTGTGTGGCATGTTGAGAGATACGTAGCATCTTTGTGCATTCATCCCAGATTACGAGATGTCCTACTTGTCCATTCATTTAAACGTGTGTGTTCTGTGTGTGTGTGTGTGTGTGTGTGTGTGTGTGTGTGTGTGTGTGTGTGTGTGTGTTTGTGTGTCTGTGTGTGTGTCTGTATGTGTGTTGTATTTGACCGCGTTCTGACCTCCCCTGGGTGCCCCCTTACCTCCCCTTCACCCTATCCTCCCATCCTTCACCTCCTGCCTTCTCTTCATTCCTCCTTCCACAACAGACTGATGGGCAGAGGGCCCCTTACATTCTTCTGTTGAACAGACACACACACACACACACACATGCACACACAGACACAGACACACACACACAAATGGGCATCAGTGACCTCTCACTAACCCTTCTTAACCTAGCCATGACCCTTATTGGTATGGTAAAGAGATTTTAATGTAAATATAAACATAATTAAATATGAAATAACAACAACAACAACTTCAACAACAATAAAAACAACAACAACAATAATAATATGGTTTATTAATTTATTGATAATAATAATAATAATAATAATAATAATAATTATTATTATTATTATATTGCACCTTCCCTTTTTAAAATATAAAATATATTTGACACAGTCAATTCCTATTGATGAAATATTATGTATGAATGAAACAGGTATAATGTGATATTGTAATATAGGTCATGGAGAACACCTTCAAAATGTAATATAAATATGTATACCTTTGTGTACAACAATTTGATGTGAATATGTAGCAATTATGAGACAAAAATCAGTTCATTGGCCTTGTCTAAAAAAGACGATTGGTACTCATTGACGTCCGAGTATTGCAGGTGATATTTTACTAGACTTGCTTTCTCGATACTTTTATGCTACACACAGCTTAATGGTACATTGTTTATATTGCATAGCTATATATATATATATATATACACACACACACACACACACACACTCACACACACACATTAGCAACTTTGTGGAAGGCAACAAATTAGCTGTGCTTATCTGAACCTTAGCTTTAGTGAATAGCGCCATGTGATTGTTATATAAGCATCTTTTGCATGCATTAAATAGGTAAGCATGTGTTCCTCCAGTAGAATGACTATTGTTTTGGAAGTGATGCCTCCCTGATACTTTTACAATAACAGGAAGAGCCATATGCAGCACGTATTATCATTTGAAAGGCAACCCGGCATGTAAACACACCCCACACTAACCCTCTCTCTCTCTCTCTCTCTCTCTCTCTCTCACACACACACACACACACACACACACACACACACACACACACACACACACACACACACACACACACACACACACACACACAAGAGACAGAGAGAGGGTCTACCATTATGGTGATCACTGGCAGAAGTTGGGGAGTGTGTACAGTGACCTCTCAGTCTGGTATTTGTGGAGATTTATTAGTGGTGTGTTGGCCAGTTGGGGAAATTGAACTGACTGTTACATGGTTACAGACACCACAACCACACACATGGACAATGAACTGAGCATTTATCATACTCACAGAGAAGCTGAAACCCCATACACCTACAGGCATGCATGCATACAGGACACACATATCGGTATTACTGTATTTCAGAGGGCCATACACACACAGTAGATAAGAACTTGCATGCACACCCACACACTCCTACCTTAAATTAACCAACATAAATACACTCTTAAATGTCTGCCTCCTAATGAGAATAAATGAAGAATAAATTAACAAATGGGGCTTTTAAAGTGTGCAGGGCCTCTTTTAATTTTTGTGTGGTTGGACAGTGGGCAGATCCAGGCGTCGGCGGATGGAGGTCATTGGTCCACAGGTCTGTGTTTATGTGGCCCAGATGTGTCGCAGGAAATGCCAGATCTTAAGCCATAACTCACACATTCTATCCAACACACTATCCTGCTCTCTTTCTTTCTCCCACTAAAACAAAATACACATGCGATAAAGATTTGTTTGAAACATTTTGCTACTGCACAGTGTTCACACATGGGATTAGGTAATATAATATCCAGGAATTTCAGAGGTGGCTGAAAGATTTTATCTCCCTTTGAGATAAAGACATGTATTCTTATTAATCAAATGAGTAATTACAGGAAATAGACTAATGCATTTAATTTGATTTACATTATACATTCAGCCCCAGAATTATTGGCACCCCTATTTAAATGAACGATATCAATTAATGTTAATATTTATTATTAATGAGATTAATCTCTAACTGACTCACGTATATTTTCATTTTTGCTAAGTTCACCTGAGTGTGTAGGAACTCTTAAACAGTCATCTATAATTTCTCTGTTTCTCTGGGGTATGAATATGAGGCCAAATTCCCTATCAATATGGGTGAGCATTAGAGAGCACACAAATGAAATGAGACAAAATTGTGCTTCCTAAATCAAGTAATGGCTTTTAAAATATATCTACATGCCTAATAAAATACCCATATCCTCTGTTTTAATTAAGAACAATCAAGAAGTTTAAAAGAACTGAAATTGTAATGAATCTACTTAGAAGAGGACCCAAATGTATTGTGCCTCCATGCACAGATAGATTGAGAGGCAAAAATTTCTCCAAGGATCAGTTTTGTAGATTTGTTTAAGATGATAGCATTTTGAAGTCACCAGCTCTCCAAATTGAGAATTAGACTCCACATTCATATCAACAAATTATTTTGAAGTTATGTCAGATCTAGATGCCACTGGAATACCACTGGAAATCCAAATAATTTGGCAACAAACACTCAAGGTGGGTTTTGCCTTAAAGGAAGGATGGCTATACAGAAAAGAACCCAATTCCAACTGTTAAGTGTAGTGAAGGATTTGTGATGATGTGGGGCTGTTATCCCCCAAGGCCCAGAGAATCATGTTAGGATACATGGCATCATGGGCTCCATTATTCACCTGGCAAATTATTTACTAATCTGGCTGCCGCTACCAAGACATTACATCTATGTTGGTTTTTTTTTTTTTTTTTTTAATCTTCCAAGACGATAATCTAAACATGCATCCAAATCAGACAACCACAAAAAGTCTTTGACATGGACATTCCAGTCTCCTGACCTGAACACCACTGATAACCTGAGTTGTGTGCTGATAAGGAGATCCACAAGAGAGGACTTCAAACCCTGTAGAATAGATTCTCTATTGAGGAGTAAGCTCAGATTCTTTGTGCTGTATTTTCTGATCTCTGAAGTATTCTAGGAGAAAACTCAGTGTGTTATGTTTGCAAAGAGAGGTTGCACAAATTACTAAATGTTTCATGTCAGTAATCAGTGTTAATTTTGTGAATGAAAATTTTATACATTTATTGATGCATCAACGTTTTTTTTTAAATGACAGTGACTTAAAAATGTTAAATGAGTAGTGTATTAAATGTAAAAGCTGTGGCAAATTGTGTAATTCAGGAAAATGTAAATAAATAGTAGTATGAACTCACCTCCACAAAACCTGCCCCTTTATCCAATCAAACATCTTCATGAGTCAGACATGCACATTTTTTAATGCAATGTTATTAGGGTGTGTTCTGCCTGCTTTTCTGTCATTTTTGAGATCTCCAAGTGTCTCAGGTGTCACAGAAGGCCTCTAGAATATTTGTGTGGACAATTTAGCATTCACATGTTCATGTATGTTTGCATGTTGACATATAAAAGTGTTTTCCTCTTATACTCCTAGCCAATGGATATTTCATTGGATTTTTCAATGGATATTTGGCTATTCCCAATAACAATAGATTTGCTGCTTACAACTAAAAAAAATCAAATTTTCTCCTCTGTTTATTTCATTGCTACAATTTAATTGAACTATTATCCTAGTCACATTGGCCTACCCAGCCGATATCCTAATGGTCCTAATGATCCAAATGATGTTTTGTTTAGATGGAACCAACTTTTAGAGATGATGGGCCTTTAGTTTTTGAGAAACTGGGTGAGTAATCTGGTTTGGACAAGGCATAAAGTCTTCAAAACCCATTCCGTATAATTGATGTAACTTAGTTTCATTTGTGATAGCAAAGAAGTAAAACTTTTGTTTGTGCTTTGATGAAGTACATTACTAATGAACTTGACAACTTGACAAAATATTTTAATTTTAATTTATAATACAGAAATGTTCCGCTTAGAAGAGCTCTAATCACCTAGTTAACTCAAAACTCCTCCAAAGGTTTCCTGAGCCAATAACCTCTCAGTCTGGTTCAGTACACACAACCACAATCATGGAGAAGATGAAGGTAAATTTTGCATTTCATTTGGAAATCAAGGTCCCAGAGTCTGGAGGAAGAGTGTAATCCAAATTGATTAAAGTCCAGTGTGAATTTTCCACAGTCAGAGATGATTTGGGGTGTCAAGTCATCTGCTGGTGTTGGTCCACTTTGTTTTCTCAAGTTGAGAGTCAATGCAGAGTCTACCAGGAGATTTTAGAGCACTTCATGCTTCCATCTGCTGACAAACTTTTTGGAGATGCTGATTTCCTTTTTCCAGCAGGACTTGGCACCTGCCTACAGTGCCAAAACTACTGGTTTGATGACAGTGGTATTACTGTGCTTGATTGGCCAGCCAACTCGCCTGACCGGAACTCCTTAGAGAATCTATGAGAGACACCAGACCCAACAATACAGACAAGCTGAAGGCCGCTATCAAAGCAACCTGGGCTTCCATAACACCTCAGCGGTGCCACAAGCTGATTGCCTCCATGCCACGCTGCATTGATGCAGTAATTTGTGCAAAAGGAGCCCTGACCAAGTACTGAGTGCATAAATTAACATGAGCTGTAAGCTGCAATAATCAACAAAAAGGCATGACACATTTCACTTTATGTGTAATGAATCCACAATGAAAAGGAGTAAGCGGTTGAAGATGGATGGATGGATGGATGAATCCACAATGTCTGAAAGTTACACTTTTTGAATTTAATTACAGAAAGACATTTTTTGAGATGCACCTGTATTATTACTAGCACTAAACCATATGATGTCAAGCACACAATCTTTTGACAAGCACAGCTTTATATTAGACATGCAAACATTCAGTAATAATGTTTAATGCCTGATAATTCACGTACTATTTTCACCTATAATGGCATATGAAAACAACAAATTTCATGTTTAAAGATGTCAGCATCAAATTGCAAGCCATCAAGTCTAACATCAAAGCAATTAAATAAATATCCAGCTTTGTCTTTTGGTAGTTTAATAGCATGGGTCATTCTGAAGATAAAGGTTCTCATTATACATTTTTACTCTGCTCATTTCCTGTTATACTGAAGATATATCTATTTGAGTCTTGATAAGTATACTTATAAAATACTGAAATGTAAATTTCATGTGTTTTACCGTGTCAGTGAGTGAATAATGTAATGTAGTATTTGAACGTGAGCTGATGAATCTGTATAATACCAACAAAATTAAGATGCTTGATAGCTTGAAGTTTGTAAGAACAACTTTTTCTGTTGAATTAAAATTCCAATTGAAACATCTCATTGCTTTTTATACCTCGAATGTAAAAGCATTTTATATCCCAATCAGATCTTTGAAGAAAATAGGCACTGGCGCTGTAGTTCTTTTTCCCCATCACTGGTTCTTTATCTATTAGACTACCAACCACCGTTCCTTTCCTCATCCAATCTGATGACTGGCAATTTTAAACTAGCTTACCAATGAGTCCTGTATATTACATGTTGATGAGTTGTATATGTAGTCTATTTGAATAATCATTTTAGGCTCATTTATTTTTTGTTGTTGTTCTAGAGCAAGTAAATCAGTTCAGTTCATGCTACTGGGAGCAATCAACTACTTAAAACATACACTACGGTCAACTGCCCAGAAACGTATGCTTGCATACAATGTTCTGAATGCAATTCCTGAGTGAATTCCTAGTGGAGGTATAAATTATTTCATAAGTATGCCAGGCTTTTTTTCATCTTTAATTATTCTTAATCCAAACAGACTTGCTTGGCCTGGTGGCAATTAGAATAATAATAGCCTGAAAGATTACTTTGATATTGTGGTACTTTATCATATATTGCTGTGGAAGTAAATTAGTTATTTAATTTAAAATTACCCAGGGAAACATTGACTCTGTAGTTAGACTCCTTTAAGAGGGCAAGGAAATGGAATATGGATGGATTTACAGTTATATTCATAATCTTGGTGATCATCTTGATAATTCTGCCATCAGATCTGTCATAGTTCTGTATGTTAGCAGCACATAGAGTATAAGTATGCAAAAATTTTACCCTCTTAATCTCCACTTGTTTCCACCATCAGGATTTACTTATTTACTGTACATGTGCAACAACCAAGTATCAAGACTGTGTGACATATTTGAATAATGTAAGCTGGTATTGTAGTACCATGTAGTACCAAATTCTCTGGACCGACCCAGCACTGATTATCCAAACGCCAATTTTTAAAAAAAATTTCACCTGTTTCCCACCTATGTTCAGCATTTAGTGATGTCACTCTATGCTAGGAGTAGTTAATGGCTGATATGGAAGTTGATACTCTTTCATAAGCATGGGCGGTTGTGGCGCAGATGGTAGAGCGGGTTGTCCACTAATCGTAGGGTTGGCGGTTCGATTCCCGGCCCATGTGACTCCACATGCCGAAGTGTCCTTGGGCAAGACACTGAACCCCAAGTTGCTCCCGATGGCAAGTTAGCGCCTTGCATGGCAGCTCTGCTACCATTGGTGTGTGAGTGTGTGTGTGAATGGGTGAATGAGACACAGTGTAAAGCGCTTTGGATAAAAGCGCTATATAAGTGCGCCATTTACCATTTATTTACCATTTTTACCTAGCCCAATACATTTAAATGCTATAATTTTGTTGTGGCAGTTGTATACAGTATTTTACCATAAAAAAGCTTTAGTTTCTGTCCATTTTATCTTTATACCAATGTTATTGTGGAGAGGTGTGAATTGTTTGCCAGTAGGGGGCTCACACCCCTCCATTTTCCCATCGCCCTGCTAAGATGTCGTTATACCAGCAGATAAACACAGAGTCATGATATTCTACACACAGAAACCCAACAGTGTTCGAACTAATCTTATAACAGACTTGTAATGATAAAATATTTAATTTGTTTATGCTGATTGAAAATGTCAGACAAGACGCTTTACATTCCACCGGCAGAATGGAACGCCAGATTATTATGCGAAATGGTTACATGGTTAATCTATTTATTACACTGCAAAAGGCGACATCTTAGCAAGTGGAAATACCTTGAATATAGTCAAGTTTGACTTGTATTTCTAATTCTAAGATTACAATAAACCAAATATAAGATTATTAAACCTATTTCAAGTCATTTGTAATAATTTCAAGCTTGAAATAGTCTTGTTCAATTGGCAGATCATTTTGCTCATTTTAAGCAAAATGATCTGCCAATAGAATAAGAAAACTTCAAGCTTGAAATGTGCAATAATGTCTAGAAATTGGTTTAATGATCCTTTATTTGGTTTATTGTAATTTTATAATAAGAAATACCAGATAAAGATTTCTTCACTTGCACAGATGGATTTTTTTTTTTAAATAAATTATGTATAGAACTTTTTATTCATAAAATTGACCTTGGCAGAGTTATTGAGATTTCGCTCAAACAATTCAAAGTCAAATTGGCAAATAACTATAAGGACAGAACTGATATAGTGATTTGTGATGTCCATCACTGTAACTACATTAAAGATTCACAGCCCTCCTGGCTATGCTTTATGGACCCCTACAGACCACATTTTAAGAACTACTGAAGTAAACATGCATGGACATATAGATGTAAACATAACAACAACACATAATCATAAATACACCCACAAACATTGTGACAATGAGATGCAGTACATCATAAACAACTTATAAAATGGTAGTTTTATATCATAATGCTCCCCTTTAGAGCATGAAATGGTTTGTGTAATTCGCAATGTAGAAAAAATTATACTGCGTTAAAGATGTAAATGTATTGTTCAGGTCTTCAAATAAAGCCACTGTAAACAATATTCTAGTGAGGGCATCAGTGACAGAAACTGAGATTGGATAAAACGATTATAACTGATTAAAGCAGTTCTTCTCTACAGTCCTGCTGAGGTTAGTCTGGAGGATATAAATGATTCTGCTCTTTTAAGATGAGTTGTGCATGCATTGTAATACAGTGTGTACACAGAAAATCTAGCAAAGCATTTCTCCTTAGTAAAGATAACTGGTTCTGAGTATCCACTCAACTGCAGTGCAGGATTTACTCTAAGGGTATAAGGTTTTTTTTTTTTTTTTTAGAGCTAATAGAATATGGGCCAGGCTGAGATTTGCAGTGTGTATGCTTTGCTTGTCTGTGTATTAAAGGTAGAACAGGTGATTAAGTCCATACTGAAGTAAGGTGGGTGATATGACAAATATCACTTGATTCTTGAAGGCATTTCAACTACCTTGTCTATCTTGATATAAAGTTGCGTTCACAAACTGCATTTATAACATTTTTATTTATAAAGATAAATAACTAAATAACTAAAAAACTGAAAAAGAAGGGAAATATTTGATGTAAAGTTTAATATTTTGCAATTACGGAAATTAAATATAAATGTTTAATGTCAGCTGCTTCCAGTCAGTGTATACTTAATAAAAAGATAAACTAAATAATTTAATAAAAAATATATCATGTGTGATATCTCAGAAAAGTGTACTGTAACATGATTAATCATAATATTGGTCTTATGTTGTCATATCGCCCAGCTATATACTGAAGCCTAATTAATATTACAGTGTTGGTCTTTAATTCCAGTTTACACAGACAAACCAAACACACACAAATACACACAGTCAAGTCACACACACACAGTGTGTGTGTGTGTGTGTGTGTGTGTGTGTGTGTGTGTGTGTGTTCACAGAAAAGAAGACCATGCAGGTTTGAGAGTAAGAATGCTCACCATATGTGATTGGATAAGCGAGAAAAAGAGACAGCTCATCTTTCTTTCTTTGTTTCATCGCTGTTTTTTCCCTCCTCCATTTGATTTATATCCTTCTGCTTAAACTCCACCAAACTTTTGAACCTGACCCAAGTATGTAGAGCGTTTAGTGTACATGTGTGTGTTTATATTAAATGAGTGTGAGAGATTATAGAAGAGAGCTGAAATCTTAGTCTCTCTTTTGCTTTCATATACATTGCGTACACACACACACACACACACACAAATTTGCACACTAGTGACAAAACCACTTAATGTATAATACAGCATGTCAGCTGCTAAAAGTATATGAATATGTCCATATTTTCAATATGTGTGGTTTTATTAATAGGGAGTAAAAGTCAGTTTGCATATGTTGTTTTTTGCTAATCATTATTAATCAGTAATATTGGTCAAATCTATATATACAAATTATAAATGTTGAATGTTCAAGACAGTGCATGCATATGTTGTTGGAACAGAAATATATCAACCAAACACCCTGTAAGTAATAATAGAAGAGGATTTTTCTCTAATCTTTCAATACGGTAATAAATGATGGTGGCTGTATTTCAAAAGATTTCCAACAGAACCATGTGAGTAGCATCTCAGTTTCTCTGAGAGTTTTTACTGATCACCTGCCAGCATGTCGAGATGGGACTGGTTGGTGAGCACTTTGTTTCTGTGCACTATAACACACACACACACACACACACACACACACACACACACACACACACACACACACACACACACAGAGCATTGATTTCATTATCACTCTTGCACATATGGATTTTCCATAGTGTTGAAGGTTATCTGTGGTCGAGCCTTAATGCAGACTCTAAAAAGGGAAACACACACTATGAAAAGGTAAAGATGTGCGAAAGATGCAAAAGCCTGCCAACAATCACAGGGTTACACATTGTCTGCATTGAACATGTGGGACTACACTGCTCTTGGACATTCAAAACTGTCTTTATATCCTTCACACATGGATGTAATCAATGTAAATTGCTGCCATACCCGCTGCTTTACTCAGTCTTGTGTCTTTCATTCTCTGTGGACAAATTCAGTACTGGTGTGACGTTAGGGTGATAATGAAGGCTCCTACGGTTAAATTAATTTATATTGAGAAAAAAACCCTCTTTTCCACAGTTTTATTGTGCTTTTGGATCTTTCTTGCTCTCTCTTGCTCACACAGAAGCTCTATATGCCATTTTGCCATTTTCATATGGTTTATTGTGGTTTTATCACAATAGGTTTATATTGTGGCCTTATTCACTTTTAATATCGTAAACTTTAATCGCCTATAATAGGAGTGGGTGATATGCCAAAATGATCATATCATGATTCTCAAAGAAATTTATGTGACATACAATGTTCATAAACAATATCTAGGATTGCTAATAAGCTTCCAGCAAAACTGTAGTGTTTCCTTAAAACAGTGCGAATATATATCTAATATAAGTCAGACTTATCTTAGACTATATCTTATATAATGTACTTTATCTAGAGTATGAAAAATACCTTTAACACTACAACGAGGACTTCTGTTGAATTCTGTAAAATGTTTACAAAGATAAGATTTCAATCAGTTTATCAGCAAAAAACAACAAACAAACATACAAAAAACCCCAAAAAAACAGGGTGACAGAAAAGTCAGGAAACAATTAGAGTAAAATTACATATGATTCATTTTGTATTTGTTATTTACAACTAATACTGTACATGTTATAAACTTATGCTCCGCACATTTTCTCTGCATTCATCATGTTTTTGTGGATTTTGCTCAACATATTCCCATTGGTTCTTGAGTTTAATGACAACCTGAATGTTTAGAATGAAATTATAATATCAGTATCAGAACATCTCAGGAAAGTATTGACAATTTATCACCATATTGATATTATATAGTTATATTGCCCAGCCCTAACCTATAGCTATCCTCAATTTATCATTTATTCTTTTCTAACAGTATTATTACTTCAACACGGAAAACACACAGCATATTAAGCAGAATGACTAAACGCAGGTGAAGGATTATAGCCAGTATGTCATGTGGTCTATGATTAAAGTTTCCTTACAGAACTTTGTAATCATCTTGGTCAAATTAATTATTTCTTAAAACTTAATTGGGCTTGTATGAATGCAGATTAAAAAAAAAAAAACATTTTGTTTAGGGGAAGGGGTTAAGTGGCAAGAAAAGGTATTATCATAGTTTGTATGCACTCCAATGCTATTTCCAGCTATTTAAAAAGCAGCATGTATATTGTATTTGACTTAATAATACAGTAAAATGAGCTACCTACCATCATATCTTATTAATCATTTTTTCAATTGGCAGAAGCTTGGCAAGAATTAGGAGATTCAATTTGTTGTCTTTGTCTGTTAATAGCATTATACAATTTTGTTATTTTAAATGTTATTTTGAATTTTCAATGTGCTCATGTGTAAATAATGAGTATTAACAATATCTGTTTACTAGATACAGCTTACCTGTAAGCAACGTAAGGATGATCGGACATTAGATAGATTGATGGACATATGGACAAGTGTATAGATGGACAGACAGATGGATGACTTTATTGATCAACAGATGTGACATTTGTGTTTAAATCTATCTCTACTCATATGTAAGAGCATCAAAAGTCGTTTCCAAAATCAAATTCACAAAGTTTGTAGTGTCTGATGTGTAGAGCTTAAAAGCAGCTAAGCTACTAATTAGCTGGGTAAAATGTATAGTGATAGCTAGATAGCTAGTTAGCACAGGTGGGTAAAGTAGCCAAAAATTTTGCTCAAGTACAAGTAAAACTGCTTATAAAAATAACTACTCAAGTAACAGTAAAATGAATAATGTTAACAAGCACTTGAGTGAAAGTAACAAAGTATCCATTGAGAAGACTACCCAAGTAGCATGCTACTAGTTTCTGATGATGATGATTCAAATTAATAATTCAAATTAAGGGAAAATCCTGCAACTCAGGGCATTTTAAAGTACATTTAAAAGTAAAAGCACATTTCTATGTTTAAAATTTACCTGGAGTAAAAGTATGGCCAGTTAAACCTACTCTTAAAAGTATATATTTTTTAAGAAAGTCACTCAAGTAAATGTAGCAAAGTAAATGTAGCGCATTACTACCCACCTCTGCTAGCTAGACCCATAAATAAACATAACATCTTAAACAGATACAAATAATTAAACATAGCTTCATACTTACAGTTTATTTACATCCATCCATCCATCCATCCATCCATTTTTCATACTGCTTATCCTACACAGGGTCGTAGAGGAGCCTGGTTCCTATCCCAGGGAACTCAGGGCACGAAGTGGAGGACACCCTGGATGGACTGCCAAAATCACAGGGCCCAATCGCACACACATTCACACACTACAGACTACTACAGACACATTCACACACTACTGACAATTTAGAAATGCCAGTCAGCCTACAGTGTATATCTTTGGGCTGAGTGAGGAAACCCCCTGTAGGACAGGGAGAACATGCAAACTCCGAACACATAAGGCCGAAGCAATATTCGAACCCACAACCCTGGAGGTGCAAGTGACTATTAAGCTGCTGTGCCCCCCAGTTTATTCACAGTATTTGACAATTACAATAATAAAATTTCAAGCCATACTAGTTGTGTAAAACTGTTATAGATTTGATTACTGGCCACTACTGCAGCGCTGAGCACTCTGTCTGACTGGCACTGATATGCTAATATTTTGTGTATCCAGGCAGCACAAGCAAAGAGCACACTGTTCAACAAATGATGAGATATTTTGTTTTCTATTAAAATCCCACCTCTTCACCCCCGAGAAGCATTGCATCTGGGCGGAGCTCAAAATTACATATTAAAAGTCTGTTGTCCAATTAGCATTAAGCTTTGCTCCCATTATAACACAACATACTTAAATCTGCCATAGAATCCAGGCTCCACTGGAGGTCTCTGAATGGTATGCTGGGGGTTTCAGTGGAGACTTTTGCTCAGGTTTTGCTGTCCACCGAAAACATCCATCCATCCATCCATCCATCTTCTATACAGCTTATCCTTCCTGCAGGGTCACGGGGTAACCTGGAGCCTATTCCAGGTAGCATCGGGCACAAGGTTTTACACTCTGGACAGGGTCCACCTAAGACAGGTTGCATTAAATGAACAGTGTGATACTGTAGTCAGATATCTGATGTTTTTATTGAATTCTACCAGAGTGATAAATAATACAGATACATTCTACATTCACTGTAGCATTTTGTTAAAATTTTAGAGGAGGCTGGGCTTGACCGTGTAGTCTTAAAATATTCGTACGGCAGTGCTCAACTGTTTTACGCCAAACAAGAGAGCATGGCTGCGTCCGAAACTGTGTACTTACCTAGTATATTGTAGGCGAAAGACATGTATTTCAGCCCATGGCTTCAAGCAGTCGTCTATTTGCCCGTATAGAATGACAAATAATTAACTGCACTTGAAGCTTTCGTAAAATAAAAAAATTAAACATTCAAAACTGTATCTGATACCATAATGAGCATGAACTGTATGTCAGTACTTGACATTCTGGTGGAACTTCAGATGGAGTGACGTGGGGACGTAATGACGTGTGCTATTAATCGATCTATGTTCTATAACATATAACATAAACTTGAACATGAAAGCAGTATTCTAAAAGCGACTCATGGAAACACCTTAATCACAATATTGTCTTACTCAGAATAAGGTCAATTACTGCTGGCCATGTAAATGTAGTCATAGATAGATAGATAGATAGATAGATAGATAGATAGATAGATAGATAGATAGATAGATAGATAGATAGATAGATAGATATTACTAATGAAAATGAATTGACAGGTTTTATGTAATGGAATATGGATGACCATTATATTAAATATTTACTGTGTTTACTGTTTGATTCAAGATATATAGACATAAGGCTTAAAATAATAAAGATCGATGTATGTGTCTTGTTCCTGATGAATGGATTTTGTGTTTTGCTGTTGGATAAATTCGACATTGCTTTTCTGTATGCTATATCTTACATTTAAAGACAAAATGTTGGCCATGTATAAGAAATCTTACTGTGTGCGTGAGAGGGACAGCAAGAAGGAGAGAATTAGACATTGCTTGAAAAATAAGGCTCCCCGTGCACTGATGTTCCACCTATGTTACTGTGACCAGAACTTCTCTCTCTCTCTCTCTCTCTCTCGATCTCTCTGAGTGCCAAGTTTGAGTAAGTAGGGCACTGATGGGACACGACCGGGTCAGACTGCCAAACATCCTTTCCTTTCTCTCTATTTCTCTCTCTCTCTATCCTTGCTCCTGATATGGAGTGAAATGGAAAGAATAATGTGAAGTCAAGAGTGCTGATATAGTGTGTGAGCATAAAACCTAGATGTTGAGCCAACAGAGTCCGGTGCTTGAAGATAAACAAGCTTCAGTGAATGTTGCAAAGGTTAAGGTTACTGTAAGGCTGAGGTTACTGTAGCTGTACAAGGGTGATGTAAAGTCCAAAAACATCACCCTTTCTCTTTCAAATCTGTGATTTTATTTATTTATTTATTTTTGCTTAAATTGGGTTAATTATAAAACGCACAAAAGAAGTGAGAAATTTAGAGAAGTGAGAAAAGTGGCTAGAATTAGGAAATTAAAATGGCAAAATTAGAATGAACAAGCTAAGCAAACACACAGGCACACACACGCAAATAGATAAAGATATGATCTTCCGTCTTGTCTTTTGTGGGTCGAGCTAGGAGGGGAGTACTTCCTGGTGTTGTGAGAGAACAGGAAATTCATTTTTCATTGGTGTGACATTCTGTAGCCCGCCTTCCCATTGTTACGAAGGGGAGAGAGACAGCAAGGACACGCATAGTGCAGCAAAATACACACACATACGGTACAGCACAGAAAATGATGATGGGTATGTATGTGGACATGCTGTGAGACACATTCCCATTTGGTTCTAATGAAGACTGTGGTAAGCACAGCTTTATATCGTATGTGGAAATAGTGTCTATAGCAAAATTCAGTACGTTTTTGGGACAGTGTCGAAACTTGAGTCTTGAACTTAAACTCATGCTGGAGTCATTAGGCATGGGAGACTGTATAACGGATGCTGTGTTTGTTTAAACCGGCAGGTCATTGCCATGATTAGCCTGTGGGCGGAAGACGCGCACACACACACACACACAGAGAGAGAGAGAGAGAGAGAGAGACCTTGCTCTGACAGAGATAAACAGAATGGCTAAATGTTTCCATAATAGGCTACAGTTCACTTTGTTATTACGTGTGTGTGTGTGTTTCTTCATCTTCTTCTTAAATCTAAATTCTATGACACAAAATACTTGCACCGAATTACAAATACTAGTAACATACCATATCAAGTGAACTATTCTTTTTTTTCATAAAAATATTATTAGTGTTAAAATATGAGGAACTTTCAGTTTTCCCTTTACTCATAAATGTCCTATTATGGCCATGGTATGGTTAAATAGTTTATAAGGTTTTAAAAGACAAATATAAACAAAATCTGTTCTGACTGAACCTTGAGTTTTTCCAGAGTGTTTAAAATAGATATTTATCTGGATTATGATTCTGACATTCCCAAACTCTCAGTTCTCTCTGTCTCTCTCTCTTTTTTTTTTAAAGCTACTATTGTGTATAGTGTTTTATTTACCTGTAAATACTTTATATCCTCACCTTTGGGACCATTCACAGTTTATTCCTGAAGTATCAAAGTGGTTACTAGCTGTCATGCACCCACCACCATGCTTCACATCTGGCCCTTTTATCCATGTTTCTAAAAAAATATCCAGAGTCAGTTTTTCAAAACTTTTCCTAGACGTTGGTTGGATGCCCTGCTCTCCATAATTTGACAGTAATCTGGACTGTTCTACTATATTTAAGTTTCATAAATTATTTTGTTTTGTTTGAAATGTCTGGAATTTCTCTGAGGTGCATGAGAATTATTTCCCCCCATGGAATCCTTAACATTATGCATTACCACTCATATGAATAGTAAAAACCAAGCAAAACTCATCTTCTTGTGAACGCAGGTTTTACATGCCTCTCTCACTAGCTATTTTGCACCTGTTCTGGTAAAGCTGATGCAAATCCAAATCATTCTGGATGATGTCAAAACTACAGTACAGCTGTGCCTGTTTTTTTCTTTTATAAATCTATCATTTATGTTTAACAGTTAATATTTGTGAGTGGACTTTGTTGCCTAAATATCTAATCTGAGTAAGTTATGTAAATGGTTACCAGACTAGTTTCCTATTTATTAAATCCTTTGATTGCTAGATGTGGAGATTAGAAATATATTTTCAGCATAGATTTACTTTGTACTGACGATTTATATATGCAGAATATCAGAAAAATCCTGCTGCCTACCTGAAGCAATGAAGCCCTGTTTCTGTTTATGGGTGTTGCGTTTTGTGGAGGCTTGTGCACATTCATTTCCCTAACAAAGCAGCAGGGGCACCTGGCTCTCGCATCCAAACTTCATCCATCTCTTCAGTGCAGACTGATGCAGAGAAAAATCAAATTCTCATTTGCTTGCTGAGAGAGGGAGAGAGAGAGAGAGAGAGAGAGAGAGAGAGAGAGAGAGAGAGAGAGAGAGAGGAGGGGTACCTGGGCATACTGACCTCCCGTTGAACCCGCAGCCGCTCTCTGTTTAGTCATTCATCTGCAGTGGAGACAGCGAGCAGGCCTGATTGGAAACCGCTGGGCTGACATTTTTCTAGGCCTGCAGATGGAGGAGTGTGTGTGTGTGTGTATGTGTGTGTGTGTGTGTGTGCGAGTGAGCGTGCTTG
This sequence comes from Noturus placidus, assembly GCA_022414735.1. NCBI lineage: Eukaryota > Metazoa > Chordata > Actinopteri > Siluriformes > Ictaluridae > Noturus > Noturus placidus. Next base: position 364,835 of record JAFFST010046386.1, on the reverse strand, counting down.
TGTGTGCCTGATTTGCTCTGCCCATCGTGATGTGCCATGCGTCTCTTTATTCTCAGCAGACAGCAGAAGGCCAATGTAAGGGAGATGGCATTTCATTTCAGAGCTCAGAGCCACAGTGCATATCCTTTAAGGTATCCCATCATACACTATCTAATGATGAAAATGCGGCCATCTAGCCAGAACCTTATAAGTAGACCAATCTAATTATGTTATATTAGAATATCTCAAAGTGCTTGACCTTGACCGGTTTCACCCTTTAATTTCATCTGATGCCATCCTAAATCAGGAGACGCTAAATTAGAGCACAAAAGAGAAATTACAAACACAAGCCCTCCAAAATTTTTCTTTGCATGTGTGTGTGTGTGTGTATGTGTGTGTGTGTGTGTGCGCGTATGTTCGCTCTGTGTAAAATTTGTCATGTGTTACAGATGTGCTATTTGGCCATTTACATTTAAAGTAGCAAAAAGTCAGTGATAATTTATAGTGTAGATCTAAGAGGCATACCTTCTGGAAAGCATACATCAAACTAGAACTCTTTGAAGAGATGTTTATTTATATTTTCTATTGCCTTTTCTTCAGTTCATTTCAAATTATTTGTAGCTGCTGGATTTTAAACAGGAATGGTACAATGTATGAATTCTCCACAATTCCTGTTTTGTGTTTAACTCTGTGCAACTAGCAGGGATTCAAAGTAGTTGTGATTTATATTTTATTTGTATATCTATATTTTCCAATAGAGATTTAAATGCCTACTGCATCACCTTTCTATCGCTTCGTCCCACCTCCCCCGAGTTTTGGCGTACCGAAATCCGATTTCTTGTAAATACTGTGTAAGGAATATATATTCTGAATTGTTGCACTTTGTATGTTCTATGTCTTGTTCTTTTGTGCATTTCTAAACAACTTCCAGTGTATTTCTTATATGGATTTTGTCATTTTGATTCAAATCTGTGCATGCATTTGTATCTTTGTTCTCTGTTCATGTACTTGTATTTTCTTTCTCTCTCTCTCTCTCTCTCTCTCTCTCTCTCTCTCTGTTTTGATTAGTTATATTCATTTAAAGATTGATCGTCATTACTTTGTCATCCACTTGATCCACTTGTGACAGAGGATTTTTTTCCTCTTTGCAGTCTCTTTTAGATTACCATATGTGAGATCTCCCAAAGTGTTTGAGCTCAATTTTCCACTGTAAGATGGCTTGACAAGTTTCCTATGAGTGCTCTCGAACAGTTAAAAGCATTTCCATGAAATTTAATAGTTTGTCCATTATTTAGCTGGGCTTGCAATTGAAAGCCATTTGCCACAAGCTTCACAAAAGAACAGGTTTAATCTCCTCTCTGTCCTCTATTATCGTAATTCTAAGATGCAAAGCTTTATTTGTGATGATTGTATCATGACCAGAATACAGGATACTATCAGAATCATATTTGTATTGACAGATTCTTTTTAATTTATAGCAATAATTTGCATTGGATTGATACGTTTGATATACTGATACATTCTAACAGTCTACTGAATGCAGCCATTGAATATTTTTAATTGTGTGTGTTTTTAGCTGTTAGAATTATATTATGCTATTGGTTTTAAAGAAATAACAAATAAATTAAAGTTGTCAGGATGTATTGTTTAAGTAGAGAGAGTTGATAATGATATAAAACTCTGACCATTAATTGACCAATTAGCCAGTGTGATGTGTTTTATTTTTTGTTTTGTTTTGTTTTAAAGTTTGGTCTGTGATACAAAAATCTGGTATAAAATAACTAAATCCAAATGGGTTTATAGTGGTAATGATTTCTACAATATCAGCTGTGGTTCCAGATTTACCATTTTGATGTGTCACATACTATTTTGATATATTTCAGATGTGTCATGGCTGAATTGACCCACCCTCATGGCTAACACCCTACAGTACAGAAACTAAGGAACAAAAGGGATGAATCATGAGTTAATATGCCTGGAATTATGGTGAATGTGAACTATCTAGATGAGTTGCATATGGTTAGAGTACAGCTTATATGTGCAGTGCATGATGAGGAAGCATACAGTGTATTTGCCAATTTGAAAAACACATTTTTAAACATTTTCCCAAAACATTGTTTTGTTAAAAATTTGTTTTGTAGAAGCATGGGTATCAATGTGGGGTCCATGAATTACCAGGGAATTTTCTAATTTTCGATTTTTGTTACAGTGGTTGAAAGCTAGATATCATGCATGATATATCAGAAAAGTGTACTGTAACATGCTTGAGCATAATATTGATCTTATGTTGTCATATCGCCCAGCTATAGAAGCCTAATTAATATTACAGTGTTGGTCTTTAATTCCAGTTAACACAGACAAACCAAACACACACAAATACACACACACAGTGCTAAATACACACACACAGTGCTAAGATTTCAGTTACCTGAAAAGCACTTGTTCTAACAATGAGAGGAAAGCAAAGTGTTTAAAGTCTTTTATTTATTGGTATATATATATTTTTTAATCTGGCTATACATGCATGTGTGTGTGTGTGTGTGTGTGTGTGTGTGTGTGTGTGTGTGTGTGTGTGCGCACGTGTGTGCTCGATACTCAGAGGAAATTATGAGTAATCATTAAGAATCACTCAGGCCACAAACAAAGACTCATAAACAAAATAATCTTGACAGAAAAGGGCCAACTATAAGGGCCAATTCAGAAATTCAATAGCCAAAATATTATAGTACATATTAAAACAATATGCTTTTTTAAATAGTTTGTTTGTCAAATAAATCTGAGGCAGTCGTAATATATATATATATATATATATATAATTTCCACTATTTTAATAATTATAAACTGTATGTAAGCAGTTGAGTTAAAATGAATCTTTTTTTCTTCCCAGTGTAAGTTTATTTTTTAATTATTGCATTAAATGCAACAGTCAACATCTCTGAAGGAAGTTTAAAAATAATTTTGCAAACCTATATATTGTGATACATATTATGTATTGTAGAAATTGAATCATACAAATGCTGTAATATTACCATGGGGCTGGGAGATATGATAATATAGTATTACTATCATGATAAATTATACATTTTATTACAGTTGGATTGGAAGCAGCTCATTTGATGTTAAAATATTCTCCTTTTCAGTATTAGATTTATTTTTTAATTTTTAAATATTTGTTTAAAAAATGTAAATAATAAAGCACATTTATTTAGACATTAGTCTGATTAAATCATCAACATGCTGTTATTTTTCGTTGTGTTTTTTTTTTTTTTTTTTTTTTTTTTTTATTGCAACAGCACTACATTGCTGGGGGTTTGTAATCAAACCTATATGTCATGTATCATAGAAATGTCTTCAAGAATCATGATGTGATATTTTGTTGTATCACCCACCCCTATGTCGGTGTTTTGTTCACTCCTACCCATGATGTACAATATTCTGTAGCAGGAGCAATAAGATGTAATTAATAACAGTATCACAACACATTCATGGAGAGACTGGAACTTTCTGTGGCAGAGTACAGGCATCATAAGTAAAAAATAATAGTAATAATAATAAATAAAATTAAAGCTATGTTTCCATCAACCACAATTGCATCTTGTGGTCATAGATTATCTCACTGCTTCTACCTCAACCATGCAATCTCCACTCATCCTCTCATCCTTCATTTTCTCTGCTGAGGCCAGTGAGAACAGAAAGGAAAGAACAGAGGTGGAAAAACAAAACTTAATAAGATGGACAGAGTGGGTGAAAATAAAGACTAGTACGGATATACAGTAAAAAGAGAGAGGGTCTCTGAGAGAATATAGGGGGAGAGTGAAGAGTAACGAGATGAAGGAGCGTAGGTGTCAATAAAAGTGGCCAATCTGTGCCCGCAAGGTGCTGAGTGAACTTTTGAACCTGGGTCACATCGAGTGGGCGCTGCACGACCAGACTAACCCCGTCTCTGTACTCTTTTCTTTCCATTCATTAAGGCCAGGCTAAGAGAATTGAGAGAGCAATTGCAGGAGAGAGACAGAGGAAGGGAGGAGGTGAAACAAGAGGGCAACATCAGAAAAAGCACAAGGCCATTTATCTCCCTCCATGTGCTTGGGCAAATGGATGGTACCTTCACATTGTTATTGGACCTACACACAAATGTGCTCATCTGAATATTAATCTCCTCTCTTTCTTTAACTCTCTCTCTCTCTCTCTCTCTCTTTCGGCTTCTCTGATAAAGCAAATTAAGCGTTGCTTAAGAGTAGAGCACAGAACCAAAACAAAACAAAATGATAAATAAATAATAAACATGCAGGAAGCTGTGGATTTATAACAGCATTTTATAATTGGCCCTTTTCTGTCAAGATTATTTTGTTTATAAGTCTTTGTTTGTGGCCTGAGTGATTCTTAATGATTACTCATAATTTCCTCTAAATATCGAGCACACACACACACACACACACACACACACACACACACACGCACATGCCCAATGCATACGTGTTCAAGCTCTAATTAAGCAGACTAATTAATTCAGAATTATTCATGAAATTATATGCAAATATGCCAAGTCCATTAGCCAACTGGAAGATCTGTAAAATATTAATATGATGAATGAAAAATGGAGACAAAAACACATCATTCACATTGACTATTTAATTCCCAAAATATAAGAAAGCACATACATTTTGTTCACACTGGTCCAAGCACTTTTGTACCTTTTTGATATAATCCGATGCTCAATGTCTTTTAACTTGTTTTTATGACAAATTCTTGAATCTTGAATCCAAAGTAACCTAATGAAGCACACATCTGTTTGGACACTTTTCTACGCTGAGAAATATTAGCGAATTTTCCTCTGAAATGTTCATTCCTTCTCTCCTTCAGGAGAAAATTTCCAACAACATGTCAATGCCAAACTCCTGTGTTTGAAATCTGTATATTCAACTGTATATGAAGGGTCCCCTCTCCTCTGTACAGATTTTATGGTGCACTACATGCAGAAATCTAGCTCAGTTGCTGAGTTGGGGGATATTTCTGAATTGGCAGCATTTGCCATGACATTCTCATATCCCAAATGCTTTCTATAAACATCATGGCACTTTATCCAGAGCCATGGATTCTTTGCAGAATTTGTCTCTTTAAGTCTTAAGCAGAAAAACATCCTTAAGAAACACCTGTCTCAGTTCATGAGAACTTGAATATCGACCCTCAGTGTGTGTGTGTGTGTGTGTGTGTGTGTGTGTGTGTGCGTGTGTGTGTGTGTGTGTGTGTGTGTGTGTGCGTGCGTGTGTGTGTGCGTGTGTGTGTGTGTGTTTAGCTCAGGCTTATTTTAAGTCTACTCAAATTACTCTCATATTGTTATTAGTGTATTACATATGAATATTATTTGTCCTGCTTTGTGAGTAGTGTGTAACACGTCTTTCTGCAAACTTTGTGTTGAGTTGCATTTTATTCTCCCTACAAAATATTTAGAGTTTGTTTTCCTGTCAGTTGGCCAAAAGTCAGTTGGGTAGCATTTATCACTGTTGTCTGCTTTAACTGATGGCTGCTCTGTGTCACTTGTGAATCACTTTTCATAACAGGTGTGCTGTCATAGGAAAATAATCAATGACTGGGTGGTATGATGAAAAGGTTTGGACTGTTACCACCCTGAACTTATTTATTTCCAAAAATAACACATCCCAAAGTGTTTTATTCCATTGTTAACACTGCAATTCGCCAGTGATTACATTTATAGTTATGTTTAATGTTATGGAATGTCCTAGAAACAAGTTATTTACTTTTATTGTTTATGTTCCTTCCATCACTAGCCTCTCCTTTTTTCCCCCTTGAAGTTAATAATAATAATAATAATAATAATAATAATAATAATAATAATAATAATAATAATAAAAAAAACCTGCAGTTGTCATCCAAGAAACAGAAAAGTCCAAATCCTGTAGACCTTTCTATGTCTGAAAATTTTGCTATATCTTTATCTCTGACTGTTAGAAAGCGCTGACATTCGGAGACTCGTTTTGAAAAGGAAAGAACAGACGAATATATAAACATCTCACAGAAAACTTAACATGTCAGTTATACCCTTTCTTTTGTGTGGAGAGTCTGCTATACAAGTCTCTGTGTAAGTTGTTACTATAGAAATGACAATATATTTAGATAAGCCCATTAATATAAACTTTGCAGTCAGCACTATTAAAAAAATATTTTAAAAAAATGTTAAATGGCTTCTTTTTTGTAACTAAAGTAATATTTTGCCTCTTTTATATTATGTCTGTGGTTTTCTGTCTTTATCCCTCCCCTCTCTCTCTCTCTCTCTCTCTCTCTCTCTCTCTCTCTCTCTCACACACACACACACACACACACACACTCACACACACATGTGAAGAATTAATCTGGGAGCAGCTGTGCTAAGACAAAAATCCAAGATGCATTGTGATATTAATATAATAAGCAGTCAGTAAATGCACAAATGAATGATTTTCATACTTTCTTAATGGTGCATGTTGTTTGTGCCGCTCTGCAATGTCTTGTATGTCTTTCCAACAGTAGGCTACAATGTCTGGAAAATGACCGCACCGCACATTTATCAAACATGAAGCACAAATAAGACTTTATAAGGGTAGATTTACTGATTAATAGATTCGACAATAAAAAACAGCACCCCGGTCACCCACGGGAGCTCGTAAGTGTCGTAACACAACATATTTTAACAGACTTTACATCTCCCCCCACACACACACACTCTGTGCACTCCAACTAATGGCCCTCTTGCGCGAGCTAGCAACTCCAATTACAAATGTGCATGCTGGACAGTGTCCAGCCAAAGGCAAATAAATAAAAGCTGGATGTGGGTGTTGGGTGAGTACGCCACTAGGAACTGATCAGGTCATTGTGCTGAGGTACAGCTGTCTGGTTTGTCTCCTGCCCGTCTTTTTATCTGGAAGAAACAGTGCAGGTTGTCCTAATGGTCTGCCTGAGTGGATTTTTGTCTGTACCGACCAGCACATCAGTGTGTCATGTCCAGTTTGAATGCACCTCCCGAGTAAGATAGCCTGCCAATATTTACACTTGTACCTTAGGTGCTGTGTTTGGGTTGTCCGTCTTTGTACGAGAGGATAAATTGGTCATCAAGAAGTCGAGCGCTCAACAGCTATAACTTGAGGAAATAAGCAGTATAATTATAGTAACACCTGTTAACATGGGCAAATGTTAACAAGGATAATGTGGGCAATGAGAATATGGAATGCATTCAGGTGTGAACTCACTGTTAGACATTAAGTTGGAAGAAATGTGAAGTATAAATTCATATTATAATGTAATATATTATAGCTACATGAATATATATATATATAT
>JAFFST010046386.1:329634-345749 GCA_022414735.1 Noturus placidus | reverse complement strand
GGGGGGGGGGGGGGGGGGGGTGTTTGTTTTGTTTTTTTGCTGGAAGATATGTAAAATGCTTTGCATAAGGAAATATATATATATATATATATATATATATATATATATATATATATATATATATATATATATATAAAGGTTAAATTAGGTTTAGCATTTCACAGGGGGACAAAAGGACCTTCAAAATGGTTAAGGGTGTTTTTACCAAAGCTGGTATCTAGGGGCAGCAGATCCTCAAATTCCTGATTTCAGAAGTCAGCTAAACCAACATAGAAATGATTTCTGAATCTGCAGATGAATTAGGACAGAAAAGTAACTGTGCTCCAGCAAAACAGTAGCGTATTATAAACATGAGGTCTAATACATGGATTTCTTGACCTGTGTTGACTAGGATCGGATCAGCTGCTTTCCAGTTTTTGTGCTGTTGCCATTTGTGAGGTCCGTGAAAGGACTTGAGCTGCAACTGCAACTGACAGCAGCTCGTGGGAGCTATTTTCCCCTGTCAGAGTCAACACTGATTCCTATGTGTTTTTCTACCTACTACAAAAAAACTACACAAGCAAAAATGAGAGAATAAATGCATGTGAGAAGTGAGTTGAAAAAAGTGATTGGCTTTCCTAATTAAACTACATTTTGACATTTTATCTAATTTTAATGCTCTTATAACCCCATTTAGTCCCTGTTTTATTTCATTTATTATTATTATTATAATTTTTTTACTTATTGCCTTTTTAAATGGCAAGATTTTGCAGCTTGTTGACAATTTGTGCTAGTCAATATCCATCAAATGATTCAGTTCAGGGTTTTCAGCATGCTCGTTTACATCTCCAGGCCGTATTTTTTTATTTTTTTTTACCCCACTCAGCCATGTTGTAAACAGCATTAACTATGCAATTAAAATTAATCGTCAGAATAAACGAGCCTTCCGTCTTGAGTGTGAGCACGATGAGACAGTCCAGTCGCTCTGTTTGGCTTCCATTTCAATGACACCATTCAGCGTTTCGTCCACTGCAAGCACACGCCATGTTTTTCAAACAAACAGACTCGTTTCTGAGAGGTGAAACTCCCAGTGCTTCCAATGCATAAACCTCAATCCCAGGCATTTATAAATTCATGTAGAAATGAGCGGGGAATGTAGGGAGGGAAAGAATGAAGCAAAGAATGAAGTGGGAGAGCAAGAGTAGCTTAGCTGTTATGATGAATACATTGCTTCTGACATCGGTTTCTTCTTTGCTTTCTTGTTGCTAGTTTATGCAAGTGATCAAGAACATGCTGAAATGAAGAAAGCATGCGGAAGCTGAAACAAGGACAATGACATCCTTTCATAGGCCTCTCACTGCAAAGCCAGGTTTGAAGTTTGGTTTATATTCGGCTCAGTGTGATTTAAGAGGCTTCTATCACAACCGAGACACTCCTTTTTAGATTTACTTTCATGTTCGTTGACATTCATGTATACAGAGCACATTCACACTCTCCTGTGTCTCGGCTTGACTGGAGTTGGGCCATGTGTCTTATTTAAATAGAAAATTAACCACTTGGTAAATGTAATTAACTGCAGTGGCTTCTAAACTGGAGGATTTGGTAGACAACACCAAAGTCATTATGTATAGGTAATTCGGAAGTTATTTTGTTATGACCTTGCTGTAGATTGTAACACTTCATGCGGCCCAAATTTATTCATAGACACTCCTGGCCATTGTGTTAACTGTTTACCTGGGAACGGTCTGTCCTCTCCTTTGTTGGTGCCCTTGCTTTTGTTCTCATTTGTGGCCATGCACCTGCGTGTGTGTGTGTGTGTGTGTGTGTGTGTGTGTGTGTGTGTATGTGTGTGTCCGTGTGCAAATGTGGATGCTTCCTTTACTTGGGAGTATGTGCACACCTGTGTGCAATGCACTTAAAATTTGTGTGTGTTGATTTTTCTAAGATTGTGTGTGTGTTTTGCTTGTTTGCTCAGTAGGATCCACACAGAGGATGGAGGGAGAGAAAGAGGAAAGCAAATAAGGGAGTGACATTGAGTGGAGAGCAGGAGGGTTATTCAAACTCCTCCATTCTGCCCAGTTCCAGAGCTCTGAGTCATCAGGCTACTCACCCACTCTCACACACACACACACACACACACACACACGCAAACACATACCCATATACTCACACCTTTCTGTTCCTATTCTGGTCAAGACACAGTATTACTTGCTCCATATACATTTAAGGTAACATTTCTTAAATTTTGATCTGGATTCATGAATGATGACCCATCCAATAGATTGGATTGCAGTGCATGTGAGTAGTACTTGTAAACAGAGCCAGGATTACACACATCAACCCGTGTATGTTCTGCAAACAACTTGCGCAAGCAAAATTTGAATGTTCCATGAAGATAGATTAATAAACTCTGATGTAGATCAAACATCAAACATACAGAATTTGTGTGGCAAATATTTTTGCATGGACATAATAGAACTTATGTGTGTTTATTTATTACGTGCTGCGAAAGCACATGAGTACAAAGGAAAATTCTTCAGTCGATTAAAAGTCATCCATGAATATGTCATTACATTGCTAACTAGAGCACTTCTCATTAGACCTTCTGCAGGCCATTCATCAGACAGAACGCCTTTAATGTGGTCTGAAGGGCTTGAGGTTCTTGTAGGAGACCAGTGGGGGGCAGTGCAGTAAACAAGTCTGGCAACTGACTTGATTTAACACTTTCAGTGCCTTCAAGGAGAGAATCCATAAGCAGGAATTATTGTTATTTTCAGTGAAACAGGCCATGTTTCTATCTCTTTCATTCATTAGAATAAAAAAAAAAGCCTCAAGTTGACCTTTTTCATGTCGTTAAACAGAACTGTTAATGTAGCAAAGTGTGATTAACATGCTGCCTCATTCACATTGGATCATATGTTATATATATATGTGGATTGTAAGCAGTATCCGTATAATTACAATTGAAATGAAATGTTGTCTCACAAAGTTAGAACGCTTATTTGACAGGGCCTTATCGGAGTATAAGACATTATAGATGTATGAGAAGCGCACTTGACCACAGAGATGAAAGAAAGAGTAAGGTCAAAAAGCAAAAGCTGGTTAATCTTGACTTAATCCTCAGCCTTAAACAATCAAGCTTCAATCCACTACTGTTACGTCACGTTATCTTAAGTGCACTACGACCAAACAAAGCTCAAAGGATTAACTCGCTCATTTACTCTGATAAGGCACTGTTTCGGGCATCACTTGCACTGTCACCCAAAATTTAAGATCTGTTTTGCCTTTTCAGCTCATTTTTATTTGCAGCCATTGAGAATGTGTCTGTGTGATATAAGTTCTGCTTTATTATTCCTGAGCACTTTCATCATTTATGTTACTGGAACCGTGTTCTGCCTTGTCATTCAGTGTTAAAGACATCATTCAACTTTCTGAAGGATTTTTTTCCCCTTAAATTAGAATGATTTTTTTTTTTTTGCAGTGGACTAATGTAATGGCTGTCATTAATTAAGAGCTTTAGGTTCAGCTCCTTTTAATCTTAAATAGGGACTTGTGCCAGGGGACAGAAGGGCACGCTGAATTCTAATAGTGTTTTGGGGTGTTTGAGCAACAGCCTGGCAGAGGTGAGATAAGTGTGTGTGTGTGTGTGTGTGTGTGTGTGTGTGTGTGTGTGTGTGTGTGTGTATGTGTTACTGCTTATGATGCATGCCTACTCTCAGTGGTAATCCAAAGTAAAGCTGGTCAGTACAAATATCTAATTCTAGCTGGATGTTGGATAAATATTACGATAGGCCTCTGTTTACCTCTGAAATATAACTGGATAATGGCCTTTGCACTCTTTATGAAAACAAAACCTTTCAGACACTTAAAGCTGTTACCTTTCGAGTTCTGAAAGCCCCCAAATGCTAACAAATGGAACAATTTATTGCATTAAGCATGCTTGAACTGCAGGTGTACCTGGAATTATATGTCAGGCATAAAGTTTCTTCCTTAATACCCATTTACAGTAAAGCATTAATAGCCTTCTGAGTGTTTATTTTGTATTTGTTAGCTCTGAGGCCACAAACCCTTATGCAGGCCGATATGCCTGAATCCTCCATTTTTCCCCCCTTATTCTGTCTCTAAAAGCAGAAAGTATTGAAGATGTCATCTGTATTTTCTGTCCATTATTCAACTGTTATCTCACTTGTGATGGACTGAGATATTAATTGTAGTCTTTCTGCATAAATAACTGTTCACAAATTTCCAAAGTGGCATTTTAATTACATTTTTAATTTTTCTGTTGCTTGTTGTTTGTATAATAGTGTTAAAGACTAAGATTCAAAAGACAAGTTAACCAATCTTATTTGATGTAATATATAGATATTTTTATGTCATGGTTCATTAGCTATTATACTGTAATAACCAAAGAAAGTCATTCAGTCATGCCTGTTTACCCCAGAAATTTCATTAAAGCTAATTCTTGGTTAATATGTACAAATTTAGTGTATGTGTATTTATATAAGCAGCATGTAAACACTAGCTTTCCAAATATTTGCTCGATGTACATATTAGAAAGTGCCGAATGTAAAGCTAATTGTCTGCTGTACAAGTTCATTACAATCTTATGAAGTCATTTATTAGGTTAACATCTGTTTGCTTCTTGATTTCTACCCCATAAAGCCATAAATAAATCAGTCATAACCTGAGACAGGTCTATATAATAGTAAGCCACAATAAAGAATTTTATTATCTTGCTGAACAGCATGGGAGATCTAACATTAAGCCTGGCTACAGCAGCCAGGTTCATGATTTAGGATCACTTCAGTAAACCTAATAGCTATGAATGAAATGGAGGTAAAACTTGCCTTGGACCAAATATTTATAGCAATATGCAGTAAATCTGTCTTTTACCTTGGAGGACATCCAGGCCCGTAGCTGTGTTTGGAGTATAATGTGTTAGACCAATCGGCATTCTTATTATATCAGGACCTCAAGAGCACTTTTTTGTTAACGGGTAACTCAAAGATCAAAAGGTGGCTATTTGTAAGGAATTTTTGTTAGAACAGTGTCAGCAAAAGGATAACATTTGGTCCTGGCACTGGATGAAATTTCCAGTGTGTACTGCAAGAAGTGTGATGAAGTGTGCATAATGACCTGCAGGGGCAGTGTGGGACAGCCAGCATACCTAGTAACAGCACTTTAGGGACTGCTTGAGCACTTAGAACTGACCACAGATCAGATTCTCTTTTTCTACTTAAGCTTTTCGTTGCCTTAGTCCCTGGCCTAAGGCTGTTTTGATATCTGTGGTTAGTGGGCATGACTGTGACTTGAACATCTTCCAACCTGGCAATATACATGTCAGCCTGGTGAAAAGTTATGGCCCCAAAGTTCCAATAAAACTCATGAGGAAGATAAAAGCAGACCAAGAATCTGAGACAGCAAGTTATATTTAGCTTTGGGACCAGAATAGGATTTTCCCATGTTTTTTTTTTTTTTTCTAGAGAAACTCCCTCTATTCCCCCCTCCTCTCCTGCTTACATTTCTCCATTGAGGCAGTCCATCCCTCTGGTAGATAAATTCGGGTCACCTTTCCTGGGGAATTAAAAAGTGACTACTGTGTGTAAAGCTGGAGTGAGGATGAGTATGCTCCAATGCTAATGATTAATGATGCTGCCCATGCGCATGCTAAGCTGGGAATCTTGCATACTCCCTGGGGTATGATCCCACTGAAAGCGCTCAAAAAAAAAAAAGAACTTAAATGAAAACATCAAGGCTTTTCCACATTTCAGCAAGGCATGCTCATGTAACCATCCTGAGGGATGTTACGGATTTGAAAAAGAGAGACAAAATGAAAGGGACAAAAGAAAAGGCAGTGAAAGAGAAAACCTTAGTCAGATGTGTCCAAGCTATGGACAGATGTTGGGTGGTCCAGCAGGATGTCCTCAGAGCTTTGTTAGATGTTTTAGAGATAATGAGGTGTTATATTTGATCGAAAGCAGCTGAGCAGGTATGAAATATTACCCACTTGGATTTAAAATAGGTTGAACATTCTTCTACACATGAATATGTATAACATTACAAATATTTCTCCTCTTTTATGAGACAAACATCCTCAGGGTGATATTTAATCTGATTTAACTAAATTTTACTTGTTGCAGATGTGCAAAATTAAAACATTTGCAGAAACGTATTTATTTGTACAGTGTTACAGGCTTTTAATATTTTTGGTCTCTTGGACTTTCCACTAGGGGCAGAAGAATGCTGCCAAATATGTGGTAGGGTTTTGTAATCAAAAACAGAAATATGCTTGAAAGCTCTGAGAAGCCATGGATGTATGAGGAAAATAGAATAACACAGTTTGTGGTAGAAAAGAAACCAAAAATGCATGAGTATTATAGCAGTTATCACACATCATTTATTATAGAAGCCTGTCATAAAGCAGGTTGCATCTGGCAAGGATGAATAAGCTGTTCTGGCTGAGGTAGTAGTACAGTTTTGTTAACTCGAGGCCAAGGTTTACAAGTTTGTTGATTGACAGTCAGTCTATAATTAGGTGCATATCTTTATTTGTTAAACACTGTTTGCTTAAGTGTTTAATGAGTGCACACTGCGACTGCATATCAGATAAATAATAGGTTTGTACACCTTGAAACTCTTGAAGGATTTATGGAAGCATGTGAGTGATGTAGTACATAGATAACTAATGAGCAATAAATTAGGCTTTAACATTTTTCACCCTGTCTGGAGGGGAAAAAAGAGAGATGACACTCTTAGCTTTTGATCTGCACCTTTTCATGTAGAAACCTGTAGTAGCTGCAAGCGAACCGAGCCGATCTGTGGAGAGCTAAACTGGCTTTTGAGTGGTAGTTAATCTGAGACAATGCGGTGAACGATAGTCGTTGTAGGTCTATTCTGATCCTTTTTTTTTTTTTTAGGGCTGTATGGTTTGGCATGACTCATTCAGGGAGGTCAACAAGCACTTGTACCCTCTCATTAAAGACACATGATGAAAGCAAAGACAGATTCTGAGGTGAAATAGAAAAACACCAACAAACGAGACGCCCTGAATAAATACAGGGATTGGGGCTTGGAGAAAAGTCAACAGCAACCTGTAGGCATGACAAGGGAGGCACAAAGCCGGCCAAAGGCCTGTTTATAGGAGAGCTGCTTGCAAAACTCGCTTGGGCAAGTTGTGAAATCAGTATGTGTTTTTCACTTTGTGATTGACAAGCTTGCACCTATTTTTTTGCATGCCCATTGTGTGGAGTTCAGATGTAAAAGGTATCACATACAGAGCGCTTGTTGACTGAAGGTTTAATTAGTGCCAAGGTGGCATTGCCAGATGCTTTTATTTGAATCTTGTGCTAAAGATTTTATGAACTCTTTTTTTTTTTTTTTCAGTAGAATCACTCAATCCTCTCTGCATGTTAAGACCATGGTATTGCTCGTATTTTAGACTTGTGTCTGGCTAAAATCCTTGATAATCAAAGTTTGTAGTAAACATTTGGTGGGGCAAATATTTACTTGACAAGATGTAAGTGTAGCTAATGACTATCACTCTCTTTAAACAACCTTGACTTCAAACGAGTCATTCTGTCATTTTGATGAGTTATTAAACGCTGATTGTGCTCTCCAGGCTAGCTTCAAGTTTTCTGAGGCATTGTAGCATAAAACCAGCATGTAATATGATATTCGTCATGTCATGTAGCATTACATTAGCCTTAGCATTTTGACAGAATGTATGATTTTGTATCATAGTCACGGATATATCCATCAATTTTCTGCCACTCCAATATCCAGGATGCCTTAGCAAATATGTAATAGAGACATTGCAGAATATTTACCAGTGTTGTTCAAGTAAGAGGATATGTCAGCGCAGATGGGGAAATAATTATGTCACAAAAAAATATACATTTTCTTAATCAAAGAGAATTATTCAGTAAGACAATGCCTGTGTAAGTGCACATATACCTGATGTGGTGAATACAGCGCATAGCTTAAAGGTGTTTCACAAACACCTTTAATTTTTACCTAGAAGTTTTACTGTTTTCTAGAAGAGATCTAGGAAGAGATCATTGCAATATCCACCAAGGACGATTCTGAAGAAACAAAAAAACTTTATTTGTATGCACATATATTCAAGACCATGAAATGTATGTCAGAGACAAGTTCCTTGCTCTCTCAGGCTCAATGAGTCAAACAATGTGAATGTAAGTTTACATTTTTTAAATTTAGCTAGATATCTTTTTTTTAATGTGTGATACTGTTTTTTTTTTTTTTTTTTTTAATTTATTAGGCTACTCTTACATTCACGGTACTACTTACTATTAATGGGCTTCATTTACTCAGCTTAGTATAATTCTGGAAGATTTGCTCATTATTAACTGCTTTCTATTCACATTTTGTAAAATTTTTCACAAATGAAGTAGTACAATTCAGAAAACTTTGTGATACAGCACCAGTGGTATTGGGGTTGAGACAGTTTAGACTAGACACTCATTTTAGAGTCATAGATTAGAGCGCTCTAAACTAAGGTTTAGAGTAAATTGAAATAAATAAACCACTGAAGATGATGATAACTAGATTGATGGAATTTGTTTTTTGTTTGTTTGTTTGTTTTTTTTAGGTCAGAGTTAATCTCAAATTCCAGGAAATGGTGCAGGACAGTTTTAATCTGTTAATCTCTCTATATTATATCTATAACAATAATCTCTCTTAATTATTGTTTCTTAAAAGCACAGGAACTTGAAGAAACTCTTAACATTACTAACTGAAACTACACACAATTCAGTACAGTGTAAGTTGTCATGTTAACATTCAAGTAGTGTACAGTAAAAATATCCTTAGGGTAATAGTTAGGTAAACATGCAATCATAGCTGCATTAGCTAGTAACTAAAATGTTGCACAAAGACTTTCTACCACACAATTTTAGTACTCACAACTCAAAATCTAAATGACTAAACCTTACATCTCTACTCCTCATGACTCAGCTTGCTCTTCTCTATGTTGCAGCTCTTCTATCATGTACTGGATCAAACATGTAGTGCTGGTTATTGTTGTGAAATAAAAATATTTTATCAGTTTAGATATTGTCACTGGGTTTATTTATGCTCTCGAGTATAATGCTGCTCTGATGAAAAGTAAAGAAAAAATTTAAATTAAAACTGTCCTGCACCATTTCCTGGAACTTGAGATTAACGTTTTAAAGAAATCAGTTCAAAACAAATTAAATGGTCTTCAAACACTGCTCTAACGTTTGATTGCATTTTTTAAGAATAATTTCGGAATCTATCTGTCTATCTGTTCATTTTATCATCTTAATTATTGCTTATTAATTATTGAATAGTTGTAATTTAATACTTGGCGTCACAAGTGTGTTTTAAAGCTCTTGCTATGCAGTCCTACGCCATTTCACGGACAAATCCTTCTAATGTATTTATTTGTATTTCTGAAGTCATAGATTGTGATCTCATTAGTAAGTCACTTGTAAATGTAAAAATGATATTTCTGTAAAGCTGCTTTGAGACAATGTACGATTGTAAAAAAGCGCTATACAAATTGAAAAATTGAATTGATAATTATTATAGAATATACACAGAGATTCTTCCAGTAGCAGAAATTGTTATAGTTGAATATGTATTAATAAACTGAGTGTGTATTACACCTCAAGTGCACACATGGCCCAGTTACTCTGGAATCTATAAATACATCTTCTGTTTCTTACAATGGGCCGAGAAATATGACACATGGATGGTATAACTACAAAAAGTTTGATTCTTAAAGAGTCTCAGTGCATCCCGACTACAACACTACATGCCACATTATGTAGCCAGGGTATAAAATGTTTGTCCCTTATTCCTTTACATATAAGGATTAATGAATCTAGCATGCAAAACAGCTGTGCAATGCAAATGTGGCCCAAGTTTTGTGTAGGAGAGTTGGTGAGAGCATTCGTCTCTGGATTGGAAAAATACTGAATATGGAAATACTTTTTGAGAGATTAAAAATATAATGGACAAGAATGAAAATACTGTATGTGATAAAGCTATCTTAGCTATATCTGTAGCTAAACTATAATATTTGTAGCTAAACAGCCATATAAACATATATACACATATATGTGTATATTTGACTGAGCAACAGTAACCCCAGAGTGTATAAAACTGGGGGTTTGGGTTGTAAATGTAAGGAATGAAATGAAAAGAAATGTGAAGAATGAAATGAAAAGAAATGTGTCTTGCCCAAGTGTCCTTGGGCAAGACACTGAACCCTAAGTTGCCCCCAATGGCAAGCTAGCACCTTGCATGGCAGCTCTGCTACTATTGGTGTGTGAGTGTCCTCTCATTAGTAAGTTGCTTGTAAATGTAAAAATGTTATTTCTGTAAAGCTGCTTTGAGACAATTTCCATTGTAAAAAGCGCTATACAAATTGATTAACGATTAATGAAGACTTTTTTAATGCATTTATTTTTGCATGATTTGACTAGCATTGTGTTTGATTATTGAGGACACAGTGTGCATTGTTTCTTTTTGTATATTATACATAGATAACAGCCCTGTATGATCACTCAAAGCTCATGCTAGGTCCCCACCATTGAGAGCCAGAAGGGGGATGGGAGATTTCAGATTTGTGGTGCTGTTACACTTGCTGTCCATTAGGGGACAGTGCAGTGTGCTAAGTTTCTTTAGCCAAGGCCATGAACTGGCAATGAATCCTCTGCCATATCAGATTACAATAACAGCTCCATGAAAGCAAAGCACAAATATGACTCCTGATGGAGAGTTTGACACACACACAAACACACATATATACACATCACACACAGTTATAACAATACTCGCACTCAAGACAGCCCATCTGTTGCCTTTAACTGGTGGAGTAAAATAATAGATCTTAAACTTGGGAACTGTAAAACACCAGACTCCATAATTTATCAAACCGACTGCAGCACTCAAATGCAAAAGTCTGGAGAACCCAGCATCTGTGTGTAGCAGCACTTACAGATTCAGCGTGGCTCAAAAACAGAGTCCCGACATGTGAATTACCAAGATTAATTAACGAGATAAAACAATCACTCAGGCGTAATTTGGCAGACAACGTGATGTCATGTAGAGCTAGAGTTTAATAATGCATCATAATAATTCACGACCCCAGCATCGCAGCCAGGGCTGTGACAGGAAGTGGTGTGATTTAGCTTGGCGTCATCAGTCAAGAGGCTGCTGCAAGCTTCATGTTTTTCCCGCAGTGGGTTTGGAAG
This sequence comes from Noturus placidus, assembly GCA_022414735.1. NCBI lineage: Eukaryota > Metazoa > Chordata > Actinopteri > Siluriformes > Ictaluridae > Noturus > Noturus placidus. Next base: position 334,530 of record JAFFST010046386.1, on the reverse strand, counting down.
CGGAAGGAAACCCTCTTCCGGTTTTTTCCTCTCTCCTTTATGTCTATGTTTAATATAGACCTTTTAGCTTAGCTTTATGTGCTGGCTGGACTTTAGGAACTCTCTGTGGGGAGTGAAATGGGCCTTTGCTCTAATAGCAATCTTTTTTTGCAGAGCTTTAGTTACATGTTTTAGGGTGGAGAGAGATGAGACCCACTCAGAAACTGTCTTGTTCGTAAAGTGTTCTGCATTTACAGACTGTAATGAGAGAATTTCTAGTGCGAGTGAGACTAAACAGTTTCAGACTTCTATCTCTGTCTCTAGTAGGAGTAAATACTAAGTAATATGGTTGATATCTACACTGAGTATAATTTGCGATTATTTTGCATTGTGTCAAGATCTAATGTAATATGAGGCTATACAGGATATGAGTAAATCTGTCAGACTCTATAGCTGCATTTACATGGACAGCAATAATCCACTCTTAACCCGATTATGATCATACTTTGATTAAGAAACTAGCATGTAAACAGCAATTTTTACTTCCCTTAATCTAATTAAGGTCATACTCGAAGTAAGCTCTAGTCGAATTAAGACAGGTGGAGTATTCCTGTTTTAGTCGCATTATGGACGTGTATTACAGACATGTAAACACCTTAATCACATTATAAATGTTGTGTGAGAGTTTTCACCGCATTTTGCGACAGGACACGATCACACATGGCAGTGCTTTTTACGGTAAACAAGGGAGTTCGGCTGTGTCCCAAACTGCATACTTACCTACTATAGGCCTGTAGTGGTGAAAAATACATGTATCCCGGCTAATATATAGCGGTAAGTACGCGGTTTGAGATGCAGCCCACGGCTTCAAGCAGTTGTCTGTTAGCACGTACAGCATGACAAATAATTAACTGCACTTACAGCGTTCGTAAAAAAATAAATAAAATAAAAACATCCAAAATTGTATACCGTCCCATAACAAAGACGAACTGTATGTTGATACGTGAAATTCTGGAGGGACGTCAGACGGCATGGCGCGGTGATGTAATGATGCGGGCTGTTAATTTAATTATGTTCTATAACATGTACAACGGGGACATGACAGGAGTATTCTAAAAGCGACTCATGTAAACACCTTAATCACATTATTATCTTAATCAGACTAAGGTCAATAATTAGATTACTGCTGTCCATGTAAACGTAGTCTGTGGTTCTAGCGTTTGAGATGTCCTGCTTCACAATTCGAGGCTGGAGATGATTACTTAGTAGCACTGTCACTGCTCTCCTGGTGAGCGCATGACTGGCATATCACTGAACATCTGCTCCATTTCTCTGTGTTCTGTATTCTGCACTGTAATTGAAAAGGTTATGCATGATTTTTTTGGCGGAGGAAAATGACTCATTTGCTAAAAAGTGGGGCGATATCTCTGTACGTTACAGACATGTACATTTTTGGTTGGATCTTTTTTTAATGAAAATAAAGACCATTTGGAGTGGTACAGCATGCAGCATTGCCACTTCACAGCTCCAGAGGTCACGTTACCATCTGTGTGTGCAAAGTTACACATGTCCTCCCTGTGTCTGTAGTGGTTTCCTCCCGGTTTTTGGGTTTCGTTCTGGTTTCGTTCCATCTCCCAAAAATGGCAGAAGGTGGATGGTGAAACAAAATTTCTAGGTGTGAATTAATGTGTGTGCACAGTGCCTTTATGGATTAGTGTCCCATTCACGGGAGTAGTCTCAACTCATAATCCGTGTTCCAGGATAGGCTTTGGATCCAGAGAGATCAGGATAAAGCTGATGCAGAAAATGAGTGAGTAAACACCATACAATGATTAGATTCACAGTTATATTAAAGTTAGATTGACCCGAGGAGTGAAAAAAAATTAACTATTTCAAATATTCATAACTGAAACATCATAGATGCTAGGGTCATGAAATGACTTATTTTATCTACACTACATTTTACCATTGTCATCATTAGCTTCTTGTGGCCTAAACAGATCCAAACGCTGTCTAAAACCACCACTAAACCCTCTTTGAATGGTGTTAGTTTCTCAAGGTATCTCTAATAATATATCGATGTAAATTCACAGAGATAAAATATCTCCATTCAGATAGTATAGAATATAAACTGAGCAAGTGACTTTCTAGATTTCTGTTCCTATAAACCCTGATGTTTGTAGAGTAGTGATCATATCACTATGCGGTCATGATATTGTGATATTGTGACCTACACAATTATAAAGTGAGCCTGCCAATATAATAGGCCATTTAATCAGCCTGCGGGATTGCACAATTTTGATTTAATTTCTTTGTCCTTCTAACAGGCTCCCTGTGAAGACATATAGACCCATGGCAACTAAATTTTTAAAGACTCTTCCGAAGTGTCCATCAATCTGTAATTACTGGAATGGTTTACATATATTCTGCTTGTGCTCACTAAGGCAACAAAACATGGCATGGCATGTATCAGCACAAATGTTTTCCAAGGCTGTTAATTTCACAATATACAGTCATGACCAAAAGTTTGCGATCACTTTACATATATATATTATATAGTATAGTGATCGCAAACATTTGGCCATGACTGTATAAGGGTGTGACTAAGATAAACTTTTCAGATACCAGACTGGATACTACTGATTTTTGATGTGTGATTTATTATTATATGGTAAATTCTTTATGACTGATCTTTTATGTGTTATCATTTATCTTATAGTATTAACCAAAGCAGATTTACTACTAAGAATGACCGTAATGGGTGTGACAATGAGCCAGTAAATAGCTACACACTATGCAACATTTCTCTTGTTTACTTTTTTCTGCTAGTGGGTATGGTGACTGTACAACCCCCAAGAACCCATCCTACCTCAGTGGAATTACAGCATAACAGTGAGATAGATGGGCTAATGGCTGTAGTGCATTCATTTGGAGGTAGAAGGTACAAGTTCACTGGAACCTCTGAGTTTATTTAGAGAAGGGAAGTAAAGGGTTAATTACAGTGACTTTTCACCTTGTAACCTTACTGGCATACAGCCTCTGATCAAATTCTCAAAAGGGTAACTTGTATTATCCAAAAAAATAAAAAAAAATGGAAGGAAAGGGTTGATTACTGATTTATTTCTTCATAGTTTACCATTAAATCTTTTTTAAGTCATTTACATAACATTAAGTTGAACACAGGAAACATTCTCAAGTATTTCCTTGTTTAGAAAGGTGAACAATTGCAGTCTTAGTCTTAAAGGAATAGTTCACCTAAAAAATGAAATGTGTACAATTTTCCTCTCAACGTAAATGTAGTGCGTCAACTAGCATTTATTTAATGCCCAAAGCTTTGAACTGAATTTATAATGCTAGAAAGTAATACAAGCTTTTGGTACAAGCGCAAATCTAAATCATACTCTTTCCATACTTATGTTAGAAGACATATTTTGGATAAATAATATTAGTCCATGAATAGTTGACTAAGAGAGCAGAATAAGTAGATATTAGCTGCTAGTGGCTAGTGTTAGCAGACCATTTTAAAGCATGCAGACTATGTGCACAGAAACACCCACATGTAAATGTGCTCTGCTAAAATGACAAGCATAGATGCAAACAGTAGGCAGTCTGCGGGTGAAATGGTGGTGGGGGTGGAAAAATGCTACAGACACCAAAAATGCATTAGTGAACATTAACATTCACCATCTGTCATACAACAAACATTATATATCGGGCTACACTTCCTGCCTAGATCTAAACGACATGCTAAATGAGGAAGAAGGTGAAACCAGCTTCAAGATGGTTGCTGCTATTGTTTTTAGCTATGCAGCATAGTGTCCATTGTTACTAACATCAGTATGTCATGCGTTGTCAGAAAACCAATAAGCGAGTCTTTATAAGATTACAGGTGGTGATTTAGGTTAGAAGCAGTTTGAATTACGGTAGCTGTGAGCATCCCTTACTTGTTAACAACATTAAGGTTCATAAAGAAAAAGTAACTTAAAAAGTACACTTTACTCATGAAACATACCTTGGTTGATTGACTGCATTTGTTTTAAAGGGAACATTTGTGAATTCAATTTTTTGGTTGAACTATTTCTTTAATTAGCCTGTCAGTATATTTGACAAGAATTTAGAAATGCATTCTTAAACAAATGAGGTACTTTAGCAAGGATTTTTGCCATTGACAAACAAATGACATTGAAAACCAAAATGGAACAAAAAGCTTTGTGGGTCTATCAGTTTATAAAAGAAGCCAGTTTGAACTATACAGTGAAGTAATAAAGCTTACTTAATGAGCCTACAGTGGGCCAGTTTAGCGATAAGAGTAAGTAACTGGGTTTCTTTCTTTACTTATTTACAATGAGGGTTAATGTATGTCCTGGAAATAGATACTGGTCGTGAATACTGTTTAGTAGATAATAAAAGCTTACTGTGGACTCGCTGTAGTCTTAACGAGTGTGTGTGTGTGTGTGTGTGTGAGAGAGAGAGAGAGAGAGAGAGAGAGGAGCAAGAGAGATGAATTGCAGAGTCAGAGAGAGATAGATTGCAGAAGATGAAGAAATGTAAACGAAGAGAAAGAATGACAAAGTACTTCTCGTGTCTGGCTCTCATAGGCTGGAGGTTAAAGATCATCGTTCAAATGACTGCTGAGAGGGAGGGAGAGAGAAAGAGACACATGAGGGATGGAAGTTAGAAGATAGGGAGTGAGAAGGAGAGAGCGGTGAATGAGAAGGAACCATGTCCTCCTCTGGAAATAAGGAGATAGAATGAGGACGGCCCTTCTGGATTTGAAGACTGTCATGTATGCGGCTTGTATGAGGTTGATGCAGTGGCAAAAGTGATTCCACAAAACAGCCCCAGATGAATAGTTGCAGAATAACAATCTCTCTCTCTCTCTCTCTCTCTCTCTCTCTCTCTCACACACACACACAC
>JAFFST010046386.1:303632-322960 GCA_022414735.1 Noturus placidus | reverse complement strand
TATATATAAAGATGTATTTCCTTAGAGTTAAATTCAGGTCATGACCTGTAGGGGGCAAAAGGAACTGTGCAAGGCTTGGCTTGAGAGGAAAAAAATATGGAGGGTGATGTGAACAATTGTGTGTGTGTGTGTGTGTGTGTGTGAGTGTGTGTGAGAGAGAGAGAGAGAGAGAGAGAATCCAATTTAAAGGGGACATAGCAATAATTCAGCCAACACTCAGCCACTGAAGCGTGTCATTACTGAGAGCTTTGCAATATTTCTCCTTGCATTGCAATGCCACATATTTACCACATAGGTTGCGCTAAAATTATCATCAGGGTGCACACTTTTGACTTATATTATATTATCCAAACATTATCCATAAGTTAGATCCATGCACCCATTCATCTTCTATACCGCTTATCCTTCCTTCAGGGTCAGGGGAGAAACCTGGAGCCTATCCCAGGGAGCATAGGGCACAACATGGGGCACCTAACAAAGGCAAGGTACACTCTGGACAATCAATCGCAGGGAACAATCACATATACATTCACACACCCACTCATAGACTACGGACACTTTGGACATGCCAATAAGCCTACCATGCATGTCTTTAGTCTGGGGAAGGAAACCAGAGTACCCGGAGGAAACCCCCGCAGCACAGGGAGAAACTCCGCACACACAGGGCCACGGTGGGTGTGAGAAACCCTGAGGTGTGAGCTGTGACCCTGGAGGTGTGAGGCGAACGTGCTAACCACTAAGCCACCGTGCACCCATAAGTCAGATGCCATTACAAAAACAAGCAATGAGTCAGATACATTATGTCAACCTTTTATGTCATTGCTTTTGGCATCAGAAAAGACATTTCGGAGGAAAGTGCCAAAATTGGCCCTTTCAGACAATTGATGCTAACTTTGTGATTGTAATGGTGTCTAATGATAATTGTACAGAATATTAGAACAGCAACTAACATCAGCATAATTCTGGTCAATTAGTGTAAACTTATGGTTGCATTATATTCGTTCTTAGCTTTTGGTCTCTTTGGATAATGGCAAAATAATTAATTATAATGATCCCTTCTTGTGTAAAATTAAACAGGGTGTTGGTTAATGGATAATATATGCTGATTTCAGTATATTTCATGGACACATTTCTGAACAAAACATATGGCCTTGCTTTTTATTCCCAAGTATGTTGAACATTTAACTAATGTTTGTACTCTTAATTCTGACCTGTCTATGTACCTGACTGTGGATCTAGATGTGATGTTGTTAAAACCTTGAGTAATGGTTAACCCTCATCGTGAACCTAACTCATCCTGCTAAAGATGTATGTTTCCTCAAGAGCCCTTGTTGCATTTTATCACCAAACCGCTTTTGACTTCTGGGGTTTTGATGAGACCTGTGCTAAGCCTGACTCATAGGAGCTAGTCTCCTGTTCAATCCAATCGTCCCTAGGCAGGTCAGTTAACTGTGACATGCTCTCTCTGTCCGGTGGCTAAGCCATTAAAACACCATGCCTCTGGTGTCTGCAGAAGAGAACGGAATTGAGATCACACGTAATGGGCCTGCTCAGTTGCGATGCCTCTCTCATTAGAATTCCCTGTCTGTAGCTTCTTTCTTTTCCCTCTCTCTTTCTTTTCACTTGGCAATCTTAAAAGAAAATTAAGACTTAAGTGGTTGCCTGTCAATTAGCGCTCCCTGTGCGACAGAGCAGCAAGAATTCGATTGCGAAGAGACGCAGGACATTACAAGGCAGCCTGACTCTGGGTCTCTCATTCTCTCTCTTCCTCTCTCTTATTTTTTCCTCCTTCTGCTATCTGATTCTTGCTTGTATCTCTCTCTCTCTCTACCTTCTGTTCTTTCCATGTTTTCTTGCTACTTTCCATCTTTCTTGCTCCAATATTCCTTTAACCTTAACTCTCTCTGTCTTTTCACATAGCTCTCTTGTTTTGACTCTCCCTGTCTCTCTATCAATTGGATTTGTATTCTTCATGATAGGCATGGCCTGCCAAGCCAATTAGAGACTAGTGTCTAATCTCTAACACTGCCCTAAATGAGCAAATGTGCCCACTCTTCAGCTTGTTTAAGAGTGATCTACAGTCCTCTAGTATTTTGCCCTCGGGTAACAGTTTGCACTGATAGAGTACCAACTTATCTGATCCAGAGGGAGTCAACAGAAGGGCTGTTGCTGGCTTCATTTTGCAGCCAGTGGGATCATCTGCACACAGAGCATTACCAGTTTTGTTGATATCATTGTTCTTTGAGTCTGTAGGTGAAAGAATATTTCATATTACAATTCTGTCATTTTAGATCTTGACTCATATAACAGTGTAGGGGTGACCCAGAATTAACTGAAAGACATTTGACAGGAACTCTGTCATTCAGTGTTTTCCTGCTGCTTGAGCTTCCAGTGACCAATCAACTTCACTGTAATGTAGAGTGAAATTGCTTTGTGCCGAGCCGTCAGTGCAGGGCTGGTGATGGCTAGATTGTAGGCTTGGATAAAGGATGATGAGAACTGACTCAAAATCAGCTGTTAGAGGCAGTGAGACTGTAGCACTGAATAACTGTGACGTTTCAAAGGCTGCCTGGACCACACTGCTTGACTATGGTCCCTCTCTCTCTCTCTCTCTCTCTCTCTCTCTCTCTCTCTCTCTCTCTCTTGCTCACTCATCAGTCTCAGTTCAGCAGCCTGAGCTGTGAAGTGCTGTCACTGACTGTGACATCATGTGGGACAGGGGCCATGTAACAGACTGGGAAGAGGGAAGTGCTGAACCAAGATGGTGGAGTGATAAGTACTCGCACATCCAACTGAGGATAAGCTGGAGCCAAAATGGCTGACTGCTTCTGTTACCGTGAAGAAGACCTTATCACTGCTTTCTTGAAGGCTCTATGATTAGTGGAATACATTTCAGATTGGTCAGGAGTTGCTGATTGAATTTCTATAACAGCATGGCTCTGATAACTGGTGCCAGCAGTGAGGCAAATCAGAGATATATATTAATGTGCTCAGTTTTATTAGTAAGTTGTAATTTCTATAGCAACTCCCTGACAGGAATTTGTCATTTGGTGTGGCAAATGTTCAGCATCATTCAATGTAGCCAAATAGGTAATAGACCACAGACAGTTTTTTTAAAGAGTGATATTCTTCTACAAATTGAAATGTATAGGCCAGAGGTGTCGCCCTAACCCTAACCCTAACTCTAGGGACTAATTTGTCTACTAATTTGTTACTTATGTAACTCTAAGTAGTAAAAAAAAATCCATGTTGTTTTTTTAACAAATTAACAACACTTAAAACTCCACTTAAAAAAAACAAACATTTTAAGTGGGGTAAATGCATGACACCTTGGCATGCATTTATATGAGACATGCTTGGTCAGTCCGTCACCTTCACCCTCAGCTTCATTAGCAAGGCAGTGGTCGTCTTGGAGGTGTGTATGGGGTCGTTATCATGCTGGAATACTGCAAACTGATCATGGTCTGCTTCAGTATGTCACAGTACATGTTGGCATTCATGGTTCCCTCAATAAACTGTAGCTCCCCAGTGCCAGCAGCACTCATGCAGCCCCAGATCAAGACACTCCCACCACCATGCTTGACTGTAGGTAAGACACACTTGACTTTGTACTCCTCAACTGGTTGCCAACACAAACGCTTGACACCATCTGAACCAAATAGGTTTATCTGGGTCTCATCAGACCACAGGACTTGGTTCCAGTGATCCATGTCCTTAGTCTGCTTGTCTTCAGCAAACTGTTTGCAGGCTTTCTTGTGCATCATCTTTAGAAGAGGCCTCCTTCTGGGATGACATCCATGGAGACCAATTTGATGCAGTGTGCGGCGTATGGTCTGAGCACTGACAGGTTGACCCCCCACCCCTTCAACGACTGCAGCAATGGTGGCAGCACTCATATGTCTATTTCCCAAAGAAAACCTCTGGCTATGACGCCGAGCATGTGCACTCAACTTCTTTGGTCAACCATGGTCGAGGCCTGATCTGAGTGGAACCTGTCCGTTAAACTGCTGTATGGTCTTGGCCACCATGCTGCAGCTCAGTGTCAGGGTCTTGGCAATCTTCTTATAGCCTAGGCCATCTTTATGTAGAGCAACAATTCTTTTTTTCAGACCCTCTTTGCCATGAGGTGCCATGTTGAACTTCCAGTGACCAGTATGTGGGTGTGTGAGAGCGATGACACCAAATTTAACACACCTGCTCCCCATTCACACCTGAGACCTTGTAACACTAACAAGTCACATCACACCAGGGAGGGAAAATGGCTAATTGTGCCCAATTTGGACAGGGGTTTAGACATTAATGGCTGTGTGTTGAGTTATTTTGAGGGGATAGAAAATTCACACTGTTACACAAGCTGTACACTCTCTACTTTACATTGTAGCAAAGTGTCATTTCTTCAGTGTTGTCACATGAAAAGATGTAATCAAATATTTACAAAAATGTGAGGGGTGTACTAACTTCTGTGAGATACTGTACCTTTCAGCATTGATAGTGCCTTTCCAGATGTGCAAGCTGCCCATTACATAGTCAATAATGCACTCCCATCCCATCATAGATGCAGGCTTTTAAACTGAGTGCTGATAAAAAGCTGGATGGTCCCTCTCCTCTTTAGTCCTCTATAGTTTAGAGGACGCTGACACCGTGGTTTCCTAAACGAATTTCAAATTTCACTTCGTCTGACCACAGTTTTCCACTTTGCCTCAGTCCATTTGAAATGAGCTTTGGCTCAGAGAAGACAGCGGCGTTTCTAGATCATGTTCCCATATGGCTTCTTCTCTGCATGATAGAGCTTTAACCAGCATTTTTGGATAGTGGCAGTGTTTCTGAGACCCCTTCAGTGATTTCCATTACAGAATCATGCCTGTTTTTAATGCAGTGCCATCTGAGGACTCGAAGATCACAGGCATACAATATTGATTTTCACCCTTGTCCCTTACACACAGAGATTTCTCCAGATTCTCAGAATATTTTGATGATATTATTTACTGTAGATGATGATATATTCATAATATTTGCTATTTTACATTGAGGAACATTATTCTGAAATTGTTCCAAAAATTGTAGACATGTTTTTTGCAGGTTGGTGAACCTATATTACTGACCTGTTGCCAATTAACCTCCATCTGTTTCTTTTTAGTAACACTTACTTTTCCGGCCTTTTTTTCCCTCGTCCAAACTTTTCTGAGATGTGTTGTGGCCATGAAATTCAAAATTACCTTATTTTTTCCTAAAAATGGTACACTTACCCAGTTTAAACATTCGATATGTTTTCTATGTTAGTATTGTGAATAACGTATGGGTTTATGAGTTTTGCAACACATTGCATTCTGTTTTCATTTACATTTTACACAGCGTCCCAACTGTTTTGGAATCGGGGTTGTATTATTATACACATTTACATTTACATTTATTCATTTAGCAGATGCTTTTATCCAAAGCGACTTACAAATGAGAGCACATTCACACACCAATGGTAGCAGAGCTGCCATGCAAGGTGCTAGCTTGCCATCGGGGGCAACTTAGGGTTCAGTGTCTTGCCCAAGGACACTTCGGCATGGGATCACCCGGGCCGGGATTCGAACCACCAACCCTACGATTAGTGGATTAGTGGACAACCCGCTCTACCGATTGAGCCAAAACCGCCCACAACTTCAAACATTTTGCTTGCCATATTTTACTCCCTACTTGTAATGTTTATAACATGTTTTGAGATTGATGCTAATATATGATGTCATTATTTTATTGGCTGTGCTTGAGGGATTGATGCGAAACCTCTGAGTGGATCAGTTGCCTGTTGGTACAGCCAAAGGAAAATCAAAGTAACCAAAAGGACAAAACAAGAATGTCTCTAGGTTAGTGCATGCAGCTGTGTAAATCAACAGACTAATGCAGGTTCAAGGCCTCACAAGCTAATTATGTTTGAGAATGCTTTATTGCAAAAACATATGTATTGCTATATTATCAGGTACATGATTTACATAAGGTTTGTGCAGTCAGTAAGCCAAGTATTTAGAAATACATATACTGTGTTTCTACAAATCATTGTGCACCTATTTATATAACTGAAAAGTTCAGAGAGGTTTGTGAACAGAGAAACACAGGTTAAGTGTACACATATCTATGTGACTAATCTCTATCCATAATGTAAAAGTAGAAGACATAGAAAATGGGAGTGAGAGATGAAGAGATGAAGAGTAAGAAGAGGAAACGGAGGAGACAGGGTGAAGAGACTTTGAAAAGGCTCTTTCTCCACATTACAGGGGTTTCCATGGCAACAATACAGCAGGGCCTGACCTGCAAAGTAAGTGTGTGTGTGTGTGTGTGTGTGTGTGTGAGAGAGAGAGAGAGAGAGAGAGAGAGAGAGAGAGAGAGAGAGAGAATAAAGGACAAACCAAAGGAGAAAAAAGAAGCAAGGTTGGAATATTCACCTTCAAATAATGCTTAGATGTTAAGAACACCATACTAAACCCACTCATCTCTTCAGCTTCTAAAAACAGATTCCCCACCTATTCTGCAAAAACCAGCAGACACCTTTTGCCGTTAAGGCCACACAGGCATTGTTTTAGTTTAAAATCGATTCCTGAGATGGAGGGGAGCAGGGACTGATCAGAGCTAGCATTGAATCCATCTTTGAGTTGATGTGTGATTGAGAGCCATGCAGTACTCACCTGTATGTTACTAGGCATCTGGTGTCTGCAAGATAATGTACAGGTTTTACCTTTACTTGTATACATTGGATACATTTTAATAACTGTCTGTTGTATCAAGCCTAAGCCTAAGTATTAAACCTACTGATCAGCGATCAGCAATGATTTTGCAGAGCATGACTGTGGCCTGTTTTATCTGTAGAGTTCACTCACTGCTTTAGAGGACACAGCTAATGAAGCATTGACCAATATGGATGGATGGTCTGGCTATTGAGTCCCATTACAAATGAATGGGATGCCTTAGTGAGACACAGCTTGATGATCTTCAGGACTGACCATGCATCTCCAATGCAGGAACTAGTGCATGGAAGAAATTGTATTCATGCATATGACACATAGGCAAGTGGTGAGCTCTGAGTCTGACATCAGACTCTGAGCAAAGGCAGATCAATTTAAGATGCTCACTCTCTGTCATGCGATCACAAAAAGATATTTGCAGCAAAGGAAATTGAAAATGGCTTGTTACTGGAGAGAAACACTTCAGATTTGCATGATTTTCCATTACTGGAAGCAGACAATTTGTCTATACACAGAAGGAACTTTTAAATTGTCATGATGTGTTTTATGATTTCATTCTGTGCAACTTCTTCCAATCAGCTTCATGCTCATTTTTAATGGCAAGCCCTGTACATATTTTGTATGTACATAATTTTCTATACACACCCAAATATTCCACCCTCTTGACAGGCAGGTTTCTCTGGGAGTATGTTTCATATAATTGGGTGCAATCTTGAGGTTCTTAGCATTGATCCAGCCCAAAACAATCATCCAACACACATCGCACAATTAGCATGCAAATTAGGGGCTATTCGTTGCCACGCCGACGCCAGTCCACTCTTGTTTACTGAGGTGTCACTCCAGTGGAGCAGCCATGCAGCCAGTGAGAGTTATATCGAAATAGAGAGTGTATGAGCGGGAGAGCAAGCAATCTCCATTTTGTGCCTTTTTCTTTTTGTTATTCATAAGACTGGTGCTCAATGCCATCAGTGATTTGAAAGAATGCAGCCCAAATGTGCTTTCACCACAAATCTCCTGCTAAAGCTTAATTGCTGTTAATAGAAAAGGGCTATTCATCACCTAGGGGAAACCCACATAACTGACTTTTGCAAGCATATATACAGTCAGCTCCAGTATTATTGGCACCCTAGGTAAAAATTAGTATTAGTATACATAAAATGATTTTGAAAAAAAAATATTGGTGGTTGTTAACTTTATTTCAAACTTTATTGCAGTCTCATGGATTCCACAAGGTGTTGGAAACATTTTTATTTTAAATTCTGCTGCATATTGACATGATTACACCATGCAATGTGCAGATTTGTCAGCTGCACATTCATGCTGTGAATCTTTCATTCTACCACATCCCAAAGATGCTCTAGTGGATTCAGATGTAGTGACTAGAAGGCCACTGAAATTCACTGAGACCATTGTCATGATCATGGAACCAGTTTGACTTCTGCTTTGTGACATGGTGCATGGTAATCAATGGTTAAAAATCCAGATTCACCAGACCAGGTGATGCTTTTCCAATCTTCAGTTGTCCAGTTTTGGCGAGCCTGTTTCCACTGCAGAATCAGGTTCTTGGCTGTCAGTGGTGGAACCCGATATGGGCTTCTGCTGTTGTAGGCCATCCTCCTAACAGTTTGGTGTATTGTGAGTTCTGAGATGCTTTTCTGACAGCTTGATCAAATCTGAAACCATTTGATGTCCTTTTTGTTGTTGTTATTATTGTTGTTGTTGTTTACATCATTCTGTGTAAACCCTAGATTCTGTTGTGAGGGAAAATCCCAGGAGATCAGCAGTTTGTGAAATTCTCAAAACAGCTTTCCTGGCTCCAAAACCATGTCACAGTCAAAGTCACTGAGGTCATATTTTTCCCCTTTCTGACATTTTCTGTAAACATTAATTGAATATCTTTACCTGTATTTGCATGATTTCATGATTTTATGATGATTTTACGTTTTTATAATTTTATAATCATAGAAACATCTTTCCCAGGGGTGACAATAATTCTATAATTAAAGGCTACATATATGTCCTATAAAGTCCCCTCTGAAACTACTGGAATGGCAAGGCCAATTCATTTGTTTGTGTTATACACCAGAGACATTTGGGATTGAGATCAAAAGATGGATATGGGACGAGACTTTAGGATTTACATGCTTTTATTTTCTGGTATTTAAATCTAGTTGTGTTATACAACATAAAACATACAACCTTTTGTATCAGACCACTCAATTTTTAGGTAAGCAAAAATATAGCAACAGATAAACCTTGAAGTAAATTAAAGTAAATAACACTTAATATTTGGTTGCATATTTCTTGCTTGTAATAACTGCACCAAGTCTGCAACTCATTGACATACCAAACTGTTGCCTTCTTTTTTGAGATGCTTTTCCAGGCTTTTAATGCAGCCTCTTTCAGTTGTTGCTTGTTTCAGGTGTTTTGGGTGTCTCATTTTCAGGAGGTGAAATGCATGCTCAGTTGGGTTAAGATCTCTGGTGATTGACTTGACCTGTCTAAAACCTTCGACTTTTTCCCCACTGATAAAGTCCTGATAAAATCCTTTGCAGTGTGAAATTGGATCAGTGTTTTGCTGCATGATAAAGTTCCTCCTGATTAATCTGGGTCCATTTTGCATGTCTAAATTGGCCGACAAAATGTTCCAGTACACTTCTGAATTCATCAATAAATCTTAGTGAGCCCATTCCAGAAGCAGCCATACAAGCCCAAACCATGACACTATCTCCAACATGTTTCTTTATATGCTTGCATGTTTTAATCATGAGCAGATCCTTTCTTTGTCCACACTTTGCCCTATTTCATCGCTTTGGTAGAGATTCATCTTTGTTCCAGAACCTTTGTGGCACATCTCTGTAATTCTTTGTGAATTCCAAATCTTACTGCTGATGAGTGGTTTGCATCTTGTCATATGGCCTCTATATTTCTGCGCTCTAAGTCTTCTTTGAATGGTGGATTTTGATACCTTCACTCCTGCCCTGTGGAGGTTGTTAGTGACTGACTGTTGTTTTAGGGTTTGTCTTCACAGCTCTCACAATGTTTCTGTCATCAACTGTTTTCTTTTTCAGAACATTCCAAATCGTTAGATTGGCTAAGCCCAATGTTTGTGCATTGCCTCTGATTGATTGTCCCTCTTTTCTAAGCTTCAAAATCGCTTACTTTTCTCCCATAGACAGCTCTCTGATCTTCACAGATCAACAAATGCAGTCTTCACAGGTGAAACTGAAGGCTAAAACCAAGCTGTGTTCAGAACTATTTATTGTTTAAACAATCAATCTAACAGGACATACCTGGGTAACAAGAAACACCTGTCAGTCACATTGTCTTTTTCACTATAGTCACAATATTTTTGCTCGCTGACAAATTGGGTGGTCTGATACAAAATGTGCTACACTTATGTCATTAAAGACATCAGGAAATAAATCTGAAATTCTAAACTCTCTATTCATATTCATCTCTTAATTTCAAGCCCAAATGTCTTCAGTCTACAGTAAAACAAATGAGTTGGCCTTGCTGTTCCGATAGTTTAAATGGGACTGTATATAATTTAAGGCATGCCAACTTTACCTTTTATAAACAATTAAATATTTTTGGGATCACTCCAAATCCTAAATCCTGTCTGACACATATGAGTCTGGCTCAAGCAATTGGTCCCTGAAGAGTGCTGTCATGAGATAAGATCCCGCCTCCACTCTGCTGTCACAGTAATGGTTGCTGGTGCAGTTACTGTTGGCAGGGTGAGCAGCAAGGGAACAGGCGAGTGAGAGCGACAAATACTGTCAGCAGCGAAAATGAACTGTCACCTCAGATTTTTCAGCACTGCACCGCTGCTGTATTGCCACCCTGAACCTGCACGACCCAGCCCTGATTGAGTTCCGCTGTCTCGTTCTTTCACACACATGTACGCACACACACACACAACAACACACACCAGCATATTCTCCCATAGTCGGTCTTTCAGTACTCATCTCTTTACACCTAAAGGGGGAGGGGATTTTTTGTGTATGTGGTTGTTAGAATACATTTTATTATGGTGAGGCTACAATATGCTATGTTTGATTCTTTGAAAATTATTGCAACTTTTGGCAAAATGTTGTAAATCATTTTTGAAAGTCAATTACTACTTTTTATACACAATATTATTGGCACATTTCAGAAGAATGGGCAAAAGGAATGCAGAAAATTTCACTGAATTTTTAGATGTTTCTCCTCACAATTGGAGAAATAATTTTATTCTATCAAAAATCACACAAAAAACACAAAAAAATAAATAAACAGATTGTTATTGATCATCAGATAATGTCAGGTTATTTACAGTGCATCCGGAAAGTATTCATAGCAAAATACATTTGCTGTATATACTCAGCAAAAAAAGAAATGTCCTATCACATTCAACTACTTTTATGTCCAGCAAATTTCTTAACTTGTGTAAATATTTGTATTAACATAAACAGATTCAATATCTGAGACATAAACTGAACAAATTTCACAGATATTTGACCAACAGATATGGGATAATGAGTTCCTGAACAAAGGGGGGTCAATATCAAAAGTAACAGTCAGTATCTGGTGGCCTCCAGCTGCTTTAAGCACTACAGTGCATCTCATCCTCATGGACTGCACAAGATTTGTCAGTTCTTGCTGTGAGATGTTACTCCGCACTTGATCACGTCTGGGGGACACATGGTTACATGTAATTTTCCACTGCAAGGACGATCAGCTGTCCTTCCTCTTTCCTGTAGCACTTAGGAGCCTTACATTACAGACATTGCAGTGTATTGCTCTGGCCACATCTGCAGTCCTCAAGTCTCCCTGCAGCAGGTCTATGGCATGTTCACACAGGTGAGCAGGAACCCTAGGCATCGTTCTTCTGGTGTTTTTCAGAGTCAGTAGAAAGGTCTTTTTAGTGTCCTAAGTTATTGGAACTGTGACCTTAATTACATACCACCTGTAAAATCGTCATGTCTTAAGGACAGTTCCACAGGTACATGTGCTATAATTGTTTATGGTTCATTGAACAAGCATGAAAAACATTGTTTAAACCCCAATAGAGATCTGTAAAGTTTATTTGGATTTTACATTTACATTTATTCATTTAGCAGACTCTTTTATCCAAAGCGACTTACAAATGAGAGCACACTCACACACCAATGGGAGCAGAGCTGCCATGCAAGGTGCTAGCTTGCCATCGGGGGAAATTTAGGGTTCAGTGTCTTGCCCAAGGACCCTTGGGCATGGGATCACCCGGGCCGGGATTCGAACCACCAACCCCACGATTAGTGGATTAGTGGACAACCCGCTCTACCGACTGAGCGCACAGACAGATTTTACCAAATTATCTTTAAATCCACACACACAAACACACACACAATGTCAAAAGCCATGGTCTGAAAAAAAGAGAGCAGTCCACATGAAAACTCCTACATTATAGAAAATGTTTGTTCTTAGAAAATGTTTGTTCTTAATAATAATAATAATAAACGTATGTGAAATTAATGCTACATATTTAGTTGGTTATCTGTGGTTACTCTTAGTCACAGACCAACTGTGATTTATTATTATGTGAAATTAGATGCTACCATGTTAGTACCATTGCTTTTAGAGTTAGGCTATACATCTTCATAGCATTTACATTTAGTTTGTTCTGGGATTGTGCTGTTCACCTTCTTTTATCCACCATGAAATGTAGCCTTTCTGCTTTAGCCTGGCATTGCTATGTATATTTATTCCATTAACATTTTGTAAGGTCCTTTTAGCCTAATATGTTTCCACTCTAATTCCAAAGACAATTTAACACACTATGAACAATGCATACAACTTCAATACAAAATGTTTAACCTCAGTGTACCCTATTATGAGTGGCAAATAGGTTACTTAACACAGTTATTTTTTGTTTTTAATGCTATAATTTAATTTTGTGTTTGTGATGCGCTATTCTGCCACAGACATCTAGTAGGTTCATTTGTTAGAAGAAAATATATACCTTTTCCACCTAGTGAATTTCCTTCTTGAATAAAGCCTGTGCTGCTGCTTTGTTTTCATCGTGGTGAGTGATTCAGATGGAGTTTCCGAATTGGAGTTTCCACACTTAAATCAGAGTTGTAAGCTGTCTTCACTTTTGTAACATATATTAGATGTTATGTATTATAATATATTGATACAAATAAAAATAGTTATTTATAACTTAAATAATTAAAGTGTAGATACTTCACTCTCACATCTGTTGTCACATGCCTCTGTTAGGAGTTACTGAACACTGAACTCTCTTTACTGAAATTAAAGTTGTCATTCTCTGGCCACTGTGATGTCTTTTAAAGTGTTGGTCCAACACTAGGCCCAGGAAGTAAACCCAAATAGTGTGTTTGATAAAGGGTTGTGTGACAACTGCACCCAGCATGGGTCCATTGTGTTTAAAATGTCCTCCCTTTCATCTCTCAAGCTTTTGTGCTGTCTCAGCTGCTTTCTAGCTACTGTACTCTGTGTGTGTGTGTGTGTGTGTGTGTGTGTGTGTGTGTGTGTGTGTGTGTGTGTGTGTGTGATATCAAAGCTTGTTTCCCACTTGATACTCTGCTTACCCTTCTGTGAGCGTGTGTATGTATGAGTATGTGAGTACTTTGGGGGGGAATTTTGAGGGTTTTGCTGTTGTTTTTAATATATGCATAAATCTGCTGCATGTTTAAATGTGTAATAGTGTGCAGCTAGTAGTTTGGGACTATAGGTTTTATGTATATAGTTCTATGTGTTGAAATTAGAATATGGGTTTATGGAATTGTGTGTATGGTGTGTAGATATGAAGTTTACTATATCGCTGTATTTCTTTGCATCTGGGATAGTCCAGCTGTTTGAGTGTTGTGTCTCAGCAGAACAATCACATCCTTCCAGCTCTGCCTCATAAAGCGTTAAACGTTTATGGGGCCAAGCAAACCCTGCCCTGTGTTGGCTAGGTGCTTATAAAACCATTATTCCTTGAGTTATAAGAGCAATGCACTGAAAGAAGACCACAAACTTGATTTATATCTCTTTCCCTGTCTCTTTTCCACAAGAGAAGTCATAAAAAAGTGTGGAAATAAATCGGAGCAGTCTGTATTCCGAAAAGGCCACTGACAAATGGAGTAGGTCTAACTAAAAATAATTTTGATTAGGATCTCAAATTATTGCTGTATTTAATGTATGTGGTTTATTTGGCTTTTATGACTTTACAACAATCAACATAGTCATTGTGTCTCAATTATCAATCCTTTAGCAAGCTTGTGTTTAAATGTTTTCATAGGCCAAATTAAACTAAGAATCCCAACCAAAACTTTGATAATGTTGCTTTTAGTGATGCCCACAAAACCTCACTAAAGGCAAAGCTCACAGAGAGATGAAAACAACAAAATAATGACTAAACATTGAATGTGTGTCCTAAGCACAGTGTGCATTAAAACTTCCAGTAACGCAGCTTAGCCATTGCAGCACAACAATTACCATAAGCACATACTAACTTCCTTCTTTTATAGGGCACCATTTCTTTTGTCCTAATTGAACGGCTAGTCTAATTTGTCTTAATGGATTTTTTTTGGATTGCTTTCTTTCCGATGATTAATATGAAGCAACTGAGTTTTGCAAAATTTTCATTAAACAGAAATTTTCACAGGAGCTCTAGTACGATACAAACATTTTTCCCAACTAACTGGATTTTCATGAATACCACATTTCTTGTGTAAATGCTCCTGCAAACAAATTACAAATAAATATCTGCATATCTAGGTTGATAAATGAGGATTGATTTCTGTTTTATAATATACAGATGCATTCCAAATGAATCCATGTGGAGAATGTTTTATGCTGCCAGTCAAACATCCAAAAGGGTCTGTAGTATACATGTATATTTACAGTATCTCACAAAAGTGAGTACACCCCTCACATTTTTGTAAATATTTGATTATATCTTTTCATGCGACAACACTGAAGAAATGACACTTTGCTACAATGTAAAGTAGTGAGTGTACAGCTTGTGTAACAGTGTAAATTTGCTGTCTCCTCAAAATAACTCAACACACAGACATTAATGTCTAAACCGCTAGCAACAAAAGTGAGTACACCCCTAAGTGAAAATGTCCAAATTGGGCTCAATTAGCCATTTTCCCTCCCCGGTATCATGTGACTTGTTAGTGTTACAAGGTCTCGGGTGTGAATGGGGAGCAGGTGTGTTAAATTTGGTATCAACGCTCTCACACTCCCTCATACTGGTCACTGGAAATTCAACATGGCACCTCATGGCAAAGATCTCTCTGAGGGTCTGAAAAAAAAGAATTGTTGCTCTACATAAAGATGGCCTAGGCTATAAGAAGATTGCCAAGACCCTGACACTGAGCTGCAGCAAGGTGGCCAAGGCCATACAGTGGTTTAATAGGACAGGTTCCACTCAGAACAGGCCTCGCCATGGTCGACCAAAGAAGTTGAGTGCATATGCTCAGCGTCATATCCAGAGGTTGTGTTTGGGAAATAGACATATGAGTGCTGCCAGCATTGCTGCAGTAGTTGAAGGGGTGGGGGGTCAACCTGTCAGTGCTCAGACCATATGCCGCACACTGCATCAAATTGGTCTGCATGGCTATCGTCCCAGACGGAAGCCTCTTCTAAAGATGATACACAAGAAAGTCCGCAACAGTTTGCTGAAGACAAGCAGACTAAGAACATGGATTACTGGAACCATGTCGTGGGGTCTGATGAGACCCAGATAGGCTTATTTGGTTCAGATGGTGTCAAGTGTCTGTGGTGGCAACCAGTCAAGGAGTACAAAGACAAGTCTGTCTTGCCTACAGTCAAGCATGGTGGTGGGAGTGTCATGGTCTAGGGCTGCATGAGTGCTGCCGGCACTTGGGAGCTACAGTTCATTGAGGGAACCATGAATGCCAACATGCCCTCCCTTTGGAGACTGGGCCACAGGGTGCACGACCCCAACCACACCTCCAAGACGACCACTGCCTTGCTAAAGAAGCTGAGGGTGAAGGTGACGGACTGACCAAGCATGTCTCCAGACCTAAACCCTATTGAGCATCTGTGGGACATCCTCAAACGGAAGGTGGAGGAGCACAAGGTCTCTAACATCCACCAGCTCCGTGATGTCATCATGGAGGAGTGGAAGAGGACTCCAGTGGCAACCTGTGAAGCTCTGGTGAACTCCATGCACAAGAGGGTTAAGGCAGTGCTGGAAAATGAGGGTGGACACACAAAATATTGACACTTTGGCCCAATTTGGAAATTTTCACTTAGGGGTGTACTCACTTTTGTTGACAGTGGTTTAGACATTAATGTCTGTGTGTTGAGTTATTTTGAGAGGACAGGAAATTTACACTGTTACACAAGCTGTATACTCACTACTTTACATTGTAGCAAAGTGTCATTTCTTCGGTGTTGTCACATGAAAAGATATAATCAAATATTTACAAAAATGTGAGTGGTGTATTAACTTTTGTGAGATACTGTAACACTTCTGATCTTAATTTCTGCACGGTTGCATCCTGTCTCTCTTGTACTTTAACAGGCTGAACAAACTGATCCTTGTCCCCACCCTTTCCTGTGTTTCTCCTTAAATTATCAACATTCTTTAGGATCACATTAGGGTTATTTGGGTTAAACAGGAAAAGTGTCACAGAAACACAGGATATTTTACTGTACGTGATGTATGAAAAAATCCTAAGAAATGATTAATAGGGGTGTAGTTGCAACCAGATTTCCTTTTCGGCATAGGCACAGGCACAAAACTTCACAGTTCTTCACAGATCCTGCATGTAATGAAATGGAGAAAATATGCTGATGAACCCATTGCACACCCACTGGCATGGGGCCAAAATTGTTGTATACTAATGTAGACCAGGTCCACTGTTCAGCACTGATGAAAAGAGCAGGCATTAGGTATTGCTTATTGAATTATGGAAGGTGTTCTGAAAAACCACAACATGTGGGCTCTTAAGAGGGGATATGGGTACTTTCCCTGCAACTGCCATTTTTCAAATTATACTCAAGCCATGGTGTTATGTGTGTACTCACTGTATATAATGCATTCAGGTAATGCAGTCACAAGGTTAAAGGACACAGTTTAGGCCTGTGACATCCTATTTAGGTTGCCAAGGCAACAGTACTGAAGAATTGGACAGCCAAAAAAGACCCCACCTGGACCTGCTGTTGCTTCCCACCACCTCTGGGGGGGATGAGAGGAGCGAGCGAACGAGTCAAGAAGCAAAAAAAAGAGGGGGGAAGGGCAGAGATAAAACGAGAGGCAGAGCAGAGACAGCAGCCAGGAGCACATGCCAAGAAACCCCGGAGACAGTGCTTTGCCGCCAGATGTTGTGTCGTTTGGCCTTGTGTCGCCCAGCAAAGAGATCCAAGCTGACGAACCATTTTTCACTGTCATGCTGCGAACAGTGAGCAAAAGCGCACAGGGAAATTAAGACACTCCGCAACACTCCCTTGCAGTGTAGGAAGAACAAGAGAAGAGGGGGGAAAGAGCATAAGAGACAGAGATGGAGAGATTCTCTGTGCATCATCCGCAAATTTGGAATAAGGGAGGCGGGTGGAGATGCCACCTGGTCTCTGACAATTCTGTCAAACCACATCAGCAGATCACAGGCTTATGTTCAAGGCCTGGTGGCCCAGATGACTAGAAGTAAGTTATGGAAAGATGGGATATAAAGATGCAGGTGCTAGCTGAGTGCATATTGATGTGCTGTTCTTACAACACAGCTGAAATGGCAAAAACTATCCCTTATTGTATAGACTGTTGTTTCTGAGCACTTAGTGTGGGTCAAGAGTTCCTATGACTAAACAATCTGAGATATTTACAAAACTTGCATAAGGTGCAGGTAGCATTCAGTGGGTATGACCTTGAAATATCATCAGCAAGGCTGTTGAGCATTTATGAGAAGTAGCACTACATCCTAGAGCAGTAGAATCTGAATCTTTCACTCATTATTATTATTATTATTATTATTATTATATTAATGATTATTATCATTATTATTATTATTTCATAGCACACATAATACACTGAAGCTACAATAATAGAGCTCCTTACAAGTTTAATATAAAATCTGGTGTTAAGCTGGTTTTGCACTGTGCAATTCCAGTGCTCTTTTATGATTATTACTTGTCAAACTTTACAGTCCATCCAGGATTTCTGTGATTTTGCGATCACAGAAATTATAACACAATCAAGCAAAATAATCGGAGGAGCTTGCAATTTTTCAAAATTACCACATATTTTCTGCAGATTTTGGCCAAGACGTGTCATTTTACATCAACGCAATGTGGATTCAGCTAAACCCCTCTTTAATTCACATGCGTCGAACATGAGTACAGCTAAAATGTCTCATTTACCAGCAGGCATCACTGCGAAAGACAGTGAAAAACAATTTGTTGCAATTTTGACAATTCAAGCACTCTGTAAATTGCATTGCAGATTTTGAATGTCAAACATTTTTTGCTGCAACAATCACAAAAAAGACTCTGAACAATCCTGTACAGGCTGGCTTTGCAAGATGATCCCAATAGGAATTTTTTTAGACTGTAGGATAGCATGTTCTTCATATCAGATTAAAGGCTGAAGATAGCCATTGTGTTCTGCCATACTGGGTGCAGCACAGGTTTCTAGCTCTTCAACTGGAAAGCACAATAGTCTCACATTGTCATTATAGTAAATGAACAGAGTGTTTATATGCTAATTAGCTATCTACACACCTGTAGTTAATCCTCTATTTCCATAGTCTTCAACGTTTTCCAGGCCAAGGACCCCCAAACTGATGGCGAGATGGATCAGGGACCCCCTAATTATATATATTGTATGAAATTGTGTTATATCAAACTGGTACCAAAACTTTCGCGACCCCCATGCAATACCTGTTGGATGCTTGTTGAAGACATCCGCTCTATGTCTATCCATGCTGTGTCCCTTTGTCATTATATATGTCATGAAGGGTGATGAAACCATATAGAGACAGTCTGTATGCTGCCACAATTCAACAAGCTACTCTTCTTTTAAATCCAATACCTTTTGTTTATGTTTTGCCATTCCCATTGCCGTGTTTGTAACTGTCCTTTGAATATTGTGTAATCATATGTCGTCCTCCTATTGGTGGATTTTAGACGAGAATCATAGTAGTGGTCACACTCTGAGATTTGAAGCAAAATTTTATGTCACGGACAGAACTTTTTTGTCGGCTGTCTTTTGTCTCAGTGGCACTAAGTCACCTGCCAGTGAACACGTCACATTATACTCTCTAAGCCAGGGGTGTCAAACTCATTTTCACAGAGGGCCACATCAGCATAATGGTTGCCCTCGATGGGCCACATTAACAGTATGAATGTAACAAAATGCAATGTAATTTCAAATAAAGTAAGCTACACTGTATTATACTGTTAAATAAAATTCAATAATTCAATAATGTATTCAACTTACAAATATTATATATGCATTTGCACAGATGTTCAGTTTGAAACCCACATTACTTGAATCAGTGTTCAAACTATTAAAGCAAATAAAGAAAAATATTATAAACAAGTTATGATCTTAACCCTTAACTTCATTCAGAAGTTTTTTCCAACACACATTGCAGGTGC
>JAFFST010046386.1:286517-296785 GCA_022414735.1 Noturus placidus | reverse complement strand
TGGGGAAAGCAATGGCAAACTACCCCACTACTTCTGCCGAAATGCTTTGTGGATCACGTCGATGAAGTACGTGGAGAGTGATGATGCATAAAGTGACCGAAGGTCAGTCTCGACTAATCGGTGATAGATAGATAGATAATGGACTGAAAAACAATATCCTTATTACATCAAGCTAACGTTGAAGACATCTCTGTGTATGTGAACTGATTTTCAGCATGAGCCTGGTTTGATAATGTAAACGCCATCAAACACTCAAACACTAGTCAGTGGTAAATGCTATTCCACTATGATTTAGAACTGCATTTCAAAAAAAAAAAAAAACTTCAGTAACTCATCACTTCATCACTACATAGTTTTCAAATGTAACATTCATAAAATCAAAAATAACTCTTGACATTTCAAACAGCAGCTGTGGATGTATTGCATTGCATTTTGTTCATTTACCTCATGGCTACCGCGTGCTTATAGACAGACACTACCAGCATAGCTGAAGTGAAGACTAAAAGCAGACTAACGTACTAACTTTACTAAATAGGTCATTAATATACAATGGATTTTTGGACTTTTTTTTTAATTTCAATGATTCTTTTTTTCTTTTTGAGAACAACACAGTAAGGGGTACAGTTGCCTAGTGGATAGCACATTTGCCTTGCACCGCCACGCTTGGGGGCTCGATTCCTGCCTCCGCTCTGTGTGCATGGAGTTCGCAAGCACCCACAGTGCTTCAAGGATTTCCTCCAGGTATTCTGGTTTCTTCCCCAGTCCAAATACATGCATTGTAATGGTTTGTAGTGTGTGAATGGGTGTGTGAATATGTGTGCAACTGTGCCCTGCAATGGGCTGGACCCCCTTCCAGAGTGTCCTCCGCTTCGTGCCATGAGTTCCCTGGGATTGATCCAGGCTCCCCTTGAACCTGTGTAAGATAAGCGGTACAGAAAATGGATGGATGGAAAAACAGTACTATGTAGTGTAGTTGGATCAGTCACAAAGAAAATACTGTAGATGGCAGATTTAAAGTTAATAGATAATAATACATTTTTTTTTAGTTTTTAGATTTTAGTATTTTTTTCAATAGTAAATTGTTTATTGTATTAACCCAGTAAGCCATTAGCAATAGTTTATATACATTTATTATTTGTGCTAGTACTTAGAGCTTTGTCTTTAACTCTTGTAATGTCTTAAATAATCTTACACTTAAGAAACATAAGAAATCAAATTACACAATAGGAATTTGCTAGAAACTAGTAAAATGGATAACAATGGCAGAATCAGTACGTTACAGTCCTATATGCTACATGAAAAAAGACAAGAAATTAAGCTATGCATTTAAAGCCTGTCGACTCATATCTATAATTAGCTTCTTACTGTAGAGATGTTGGTGTAGTGAATTTACCATCAACCACAAAACAAAAGAGACATTATTTTTCAGTTAAGATAGTTCTGAATTTATTTTTTCTGCTATTTTCTTCTGGACGATTTGACTTAGACATGACTATATTTGGTACAAGTGACACTGCTATCAAAGTACAAGACATAGACATCTGCTTACATAAACTCCTTCTCTACCTCAACCACAGAAACTGGACAGATTTGTACCTCCTCACTACTGCTTTTTATATCTGATTGTGAGCAAAACCGCATCTAGTTTGAATTATTTTATTTGATCTTATTTTGTTTTTACTGTGTAAGGAATGTAATTTAGCAAAGTGACAGCACTATTATTCTCATGATTTACACCTAGTATTTTAAAAAGGTATGCAAGTCTAAATTAACCATTTTTTTTAAAAATAATACTCATTACTTACACATGGGCATTCCTAAGACTAAATGGTTAATAAGGGACTAGCTGCTGTGTGATGTTAAGCAATTAAGTGAGTCAACAGTAAAGCTCATTTTAATATATTTTGTTAAACCAGATGTGATAATGCACTGCTTCTAAAGCAGTGCCATGTTCTGTTGATCAGTTTAGCTTTGTAACTTGCTGGAAGGGGGAAGCAGCAGTCATGCATTCAGAAGCACCCTGCAACTGGAGATGTGCAGAAAAATACACCAGAACACCACACAAAATTCTTGAGTCATGAAAAAAATAACTATTATACAGTCCTATCCACTTCACAAGGTGTTTTGCCTGGGAGACACCACTGTCAATCATTATGCTATCTGATCTGATCAGGGAGGAAATACGAAATGGCTTTTATAATGTATATAATGAAAATACCATATCTCCCACAGTTTCATACTGTAAATATTTTGTAAATATCATACTGCTTTGAAAACAGCATTTTTATTCGCTGAAATTGTTTACAGTGAATTACAGTGAACAGTAACTTGTGTACGCAATATAACTACAAAGTAAGTTTTATCTTTGCATCTTGTAGCTAAAGTGTAAAGTACTCCAAAATCTCTCTGTATCTATAGAGAAGCAGAGTCATCTCTCAGTACAGAGAATATCCTTGAAACACAATTTGAGGTCACAAAAGCTTTAAATGAAAAATAAATTAAACACCACTGTAGCAGATTTAAATCTCTGGATTATTCTTACATTATATTGCATTCACATTATAAGATACAGCAGCTTAAAGTAGTGTAGTTGCACACCTTTGATTGATTGGTTCTAAACAACAATGTGGACTGCTTCCAAAAGCAAATTGTACAATCAGTTGGCCAAATCACCATTGCTTCTACAGCTGTATTTTCCTCATATTTTAACCTACTCCCTTTCTTTTTATGTCTTTATTGTCAAAAATGCCCCAGTTTATAGTTTCCAATAGTATTTTTGAGATCTGGTGACTCAGAAAGTTGTAGGATTTTACATATGTTTCATATTCAGTATTCAGTAACCCATTCAGTATCCCTCCTGTCCTGTGGATGTGGTCAGAGTTATTCTGGAAGAGGATAAAGGTATTCAGTCAGAATAACTTTGTATTGATTTGCAGTAACACGGGGACAAGTGGACCTAAACCATGCCAACCAATGTGTGTGTGTGTGTGTGTATATATATATATATATATATATCAGTGACATACTTGGGTGCTTTTCTTACTACTATTAATTGTAGACAGAGTGATAGGATAGGTGAGATGGCTCAGTCATCATGAGAGGAGGATGACTAGTGACTTCTTGCCTAAATCTGTAATTGGTGTGCAGCACTGTCGTGCATATTGTTGCCTGCAGTGTTTTATGTATACTGAGTAAACATTTTAAATATCTTTTGCCAATGTTGACTATTCTTTCTATTCTGTAACATAGGATTATTGTGTTGGTTGAGCAGAATGTGCTTTTGAAAGTTTGGATTCTGTAAACAGAACTAAGAGTAACGGAGAGTTGTTCTTGAAGATATGGGTTGGATCAGATTTGTGTTTTTTGTTTTTTCTTACAGGAATATTTATTTGAGAAGGAGATGTTAATAAGGCTTAATTAATGTATTTTCTTTATTTGGACATGAGCTGTAAGAATATGGATTAGATGACCGAATGATATAACTGTTATCCTAATGTGTGAAGACTGTTTTTTAAGAACATTGTTGTTGTTTCATATATGAATGTGTTTGTTTGCTGAGAGTACATTTTTTCTTAATCTTATAGAATTTCTACAAGTTGTCAGAGTTTCTGCAGTCATTAGGCTTTTGAATCAGGAGTGGTATTTGAGTTAACAGAAGGAATGGAAATATTGAAATCATTTGTTTATTGTCTGGATTGTCTCTAGAATTGAAGTGATTGTACTTGATTAGCAGTTACGTTCCACTAGCCAATTGGATAAAAAGACAGTCATTAGAGTGCTGGTAATACTTATAATTAATATAAAGCTGCCTGTAAATGAAAGCAAGTGAATACAAATTAATTTAATTTTGTAAAATAACCAGAGGTAGCATTCATGCACAAAATGTGTATAAATAAATAAATAAATAAATAAATAAATAAATAAATAAATAAATAACTTATGTCAGGAGTTAAAATTTTGCATACACAGTAACAAAGCTATTAATTGATTAATAAGACATAACAAGTAAATCTGAAGCTGAAATAAGAGATCCAACACCTTCCCTTTCATGAGATGCACTAATATGGAATTAGCAGTTTATATATTTCTATAACTTACAGTGAGGGTTAATTTTTCCGTGAGGTTTTTTTCTGTCTCTCCTGCCAAAAAGAATGTAGGAATGTTTTCAGCAGATAACCTTTTGCTCTGAATTCACCCAAGAATGTGAGAAAATGCAGGAGTAGCTAAAGTTTTAGATAGAAGTGATAAAAGTAGAAGAGGTGCAGTCAACAACTTTACTTTTTAGCTTCTAAAATTCAGCAATTAACTATTATAAAGCACAAATGCCATCCATTTTTTTTTTAACCGAGGAATGGTTACTAACATACTGTAACTATTATAGTATTAGATATTTTCAGTCAAATTTATATATTCCGTTGTCGCTTGTGTAACTTGTTTTCAGGCCGCGCACGCGGGTGTGTGTGTGTGTGTGTGTGTGTGTGTGTGTGTGTGTGTGTGTGTGTGTGTGTGTGTGTGTGCACGCAGGATGTTTGTAGCTGTGTTCCTGGGCAGGGTTAACAGGAGAACAGGAGTTCCCACTAAAATGGGACCCCATAGCCTACCTTTTTCTCCACTTCATATGGACTATGAATAAATCTCTCTCTCTCTCTCTCTCTCTCGCTCTCGCTCTCGCTCTCGCTCTCGCTCTCTCGCTCTCGCTCTCTCTCTACTTCGTTTTCTTCTTCCTATTATTATTATTATTATTATTATTATTATTATTATTATTATTATTATGAGGGATTGGAATTAATAATAATAATAATAATAATAATAATAATAATAATAATTACAAAACATTTTTGAATACTTTCAGTATTTTCTTACATCCTAATTTCAAAGCGCAAGGCTAACTTTAAGTTCAGTATACTGTAATGGAAAATATATTTCTCAAAGTAAATCTTTTTGACAGGGGCCACTTCATATTCTTTTGTCGTACATAGAATTTTAAATAATTTTACAAAAGATTTGTCTGATTCTGTAGATTCGTTTGATTTTGTTTTTAGCTTGAAAATGCGTATTACTTACATAGCTTAGTCGATCTAAACAAAACGAACCTTTTTTTAAACGATTTTTAAATAATATATATTGAGTACATTTACGCACTTGCAGCCCAAACAATACGAATGCGTGTTCTTATTAAACTTCTTCAACTTTTTAGAACTATTTTTTTTTTGCTAAGAAAAAATATTTAAAATAACTACAGTTATCTGATTTACAGCCTATGTAGGCTATATGCGTAAAGTTGATTGATAAAGCAAATACTCGTCCATCAAGTGAGTTCTCGTAATCTGGGACATCAGTCCGATTATACAATACTCTCATGTACTCTCACGTGTAAAGGTAATTGACCACTGTTTTGACCACTGCCAGCCTAAACTGACCCTTCAATTCAAGTACGAGTTTCAGTGCGCCTTGAATATTTTTAGCCTGTTACTGTTGACAAACGTGACAGGGTGGAATTATATGTTGGAACTAAGACATGTTGGACCATAGATGGATAAGTCCTTGCAAGTAATGGGGACATTTTATCTAAACATGCTGCACGATATTCATAGGTTTATTTAGATAAAAATAACAATATTATATCTTAAATAGATTTTTGACTTATAATGAATTTATAGACTGGGAATTATGTTTGAGATTTGCAAAATATATTTTTCTAGACTATATTATTTATATACCGTTTTCCTTCACATATTCTGGTTTACCTCGGTATGATGTATGGGGGGATTCAAAAAGTAACTAGTAAAATGCATGTTTGCATAGATAGTGTTTGCTTGAGCCTTTCATCAATGCTAATGAATTCCTAAAACATTGCTATTTGCAAAACGACTAAAAGAAAATGGAACTAAAAGGGCACGGCGAGGGCAACAGAGAAAGATAACAAAGGTGAGTGGCCTCCGAGGGTGAGCAGGACGAAGTGAAGGCCCGGAGTGGCGCTTGGGGCGCGAGCTGATGGCAGAAACCTACGTTTGACCCCTGCGAGATGGAAGCTGTGAAGCTCCTGACATGATGACCCACTGCTCGCGAGAATTCATTTGGGCCTGAACTTTTCGTGAACCAAATCCGGGGGAGAGCTGGCAGGCCTCAGCTGTTTGAGGAAAGACTCGGGGCAAACCGATCCGCCTGTGTAAATATTGAGGCAGTCCGTCAGAGGACTCGGGGATGAAATCGAACTGTCAAGCGCGCGTAAACTTTTGGGGGGAGAGGGGAGGCCACGTGAGGGAGAATGGAAAGAATTTGGCAAACTCGTTTCCTCGAATGTTCGTTGGGGGAAAAAAGGATCCCAAAACGTTTCTGACCCCTCTGCGCTCTTTCTGCAGCACCTCTTGTCAGCACCCTCTGAACTCCACGGACGAATCTTTCACCTGCCACGCACCACATGTATTTCGGATGTGACGTGATACAACAGGCGGTGAAGCTTGAATTTGATGTCTAATTTTAAGGATCTCTCAAGAGTGTAAATGTGTGGGTGGGTGGGTGTTCTCACTGCATGAGATTCTCTTAGGCTGATCCATCGGGTAACAACTAGACTTCTGTTTTCATTCACATAATTCACTCAAGCTCAAGCTGAAATTGCTGTGGCTATTTCATGGCGGATGGAGACTATGAGTAGCTTATATAAAATAACTAAGTATAGCGACGTTATTGTATCAAGCAAGTAAATTAATCACTAACAAGACAAAAGTGTAATCCACAAGATGGTCTATCTGCACTGTTAAAAAATATTAGTCTATATACTTGTATATACAATGCTAAATAAATACACTTTAATAGACTTTGCATTAATATTAGCCATTTAATCTATTGTCTAAATTTATCAGACTTTATAATGAAATGTTACTGATATTCAGAGCTGCTTTCACTATAACGGGCATTTTGATGCATTTTACACACACACGCACGCACGCACGCACACACGCACGCACACACACACACACACACACACACACACACACACACACACACACAGTGTTTAACAACAGTTTAATTTTGGTCTGTCTTGTATTCTGTAGGGTTTTGCGTTAGATAATAAAGTACTGTAAAATAATAATAATAATAATAATAATAATAATAATAATAATAATAATAATAAAAATAATAATAATAATAATATGGTCCATAACGATTAATTCAAGCCCCCTAAAGCAGAATTCATTATTTGTCTGAGATACCTTAGCACGACTCACGTTCTACTAATTAGCAAACTCTGGAGCATTGATGTATGTGCTTTCTTGCACTTGGTTAAAAATGTCATTTAAAAGAATTTCTGTATTTATGGTCAGAGTATTAGAAACATGCATACAATCGTATATGATCACGTAAGGCTTGTTAATGCAATAATGTTTTCACCCCAGAATTTTCCTGAAGTTTGCGTTTTAATTGATGCTATTTGTGAATTATATGTTTCAACAACTAAACATAATTAAACTCGGACGAAACACATGTTTTTATTGAAATTAGATTATACCTCAGGTCTCTGGTTGTAGCACCTGAAGTAAAAGAGACTGAGTGGCCGTTGAAATGTAATTTTAAATAACGGCAATGCATGGGTGGGCTTTTCACTCCTAACACTCTTCAGCACTTAATCCACTACATAGGTTTACATTGTCCCTGTTCTAAGAATATCTCATATTGACTAGTGAGAGTAACAAGTCTATTGGCAAGTCATGATGCCATGGACAATACTTGATATCTATAGTTATTCAGTGACTATATTTTTGTGAAGATTTTATCCGGTGCATGTACCTGCGCATAAGGAACGCAACCTTCTGAAGAGTGAAGCTCCTGAGCAGAAACGTGTACAAATAACTATCAGACGCTTCTTGCATTGTAAGAGGAGTCTATGAGGCTGAGGCTGATGTTGAAGTATCTTCATGCTTTAAATTTCGTGTAGCGAATGTGCTTTTTATTTATTTGCTTGCTTGCTTGCTTGCTTTTACCTAAACTTCCAGGCTTTGCCCTTGGATTTGGATTTTAATGAGATGAAAGTATGCCGTTTTCCACATTATGTTTTAAAACTGTTAGAAGGAAAGAAAGAAAGAAAATGAATTAGTTGGTCTTGAAAACTTCATATATGGAAGAGTTCACCTGAATTTAACGGTGACCTCTGGGTAAACCCGGATCCGTTTGCTTTGGCTTCTTTGCGTTTCAATGCAGACTCGGGATGTTGACCGCGGGGAAAGGCAATGTGATCAAAGCACGTTTTGGCGGGGGGAGGTGGGGGGGGGGGGTAGGGGTTACAGGACAAACGCCCCGAACAGCGTGACTGAAATCCACACCAACTGCGCAAGCAGATGGCCAGAAAAGACCTTCCTCGTATAGGAAAATGCCCGAGTTATCCTGTGATTTAGGCCAGTCTCGTGTTGTGTACCACCGCACTTTAGTCCTTGTATTAATTGTTTTACGAATGGTTGACATTTTAGGTAACATTTAATATGCGTCTTTTTAAAGAAAGGTAGATTTTTTTTAAGCGTTTATCTGAACGCTAGTGGTTTTCGTGGACCAGTTTAACATACATAGTTAATGAATATATCATCAAATATTACAACTGAACACTTAATATACTTTAGTTTAAAATTTTTAAAGGTTTTGTTTCAACTACCACTGAAACCAAGTGTTTTCGAGTTTGGTTAGGCTACTCGTTTAGAGCTCCTAGAGGCGCGCAGAGGTAAAAAGGTCAGCGCGACTCCACAGAACAACACAGGGACTGGTTCTCACTTCATCACTGTCTCGGTAAAGTGGTGTGTGTGTGTGTGTGTGTGTGTGTGTGTGTGTGTGTGTGTGTGTGTGTGTGTGTGTGTGTGTGTGTGTGTGTATGAATAAATAATTTGAAATTATTATAGGAGTAATTAAAGGAAACTCCCAGTGTTTAGCTCCCATTTAACTGCGGTCCATGAACAAGATAAAGCTGTCACTGAAAATGACTGGAATGAACGGTACAAGTTACAAAGTGAATGAACAGTAGGCTACATGTTACAGAGCTGGAAAGTAAAATTTGCTGAGCACAGTAAATCAGTAAAAATACTTTTATTATTAATTATTATTATTTGAGGTAGACACATATTTGAAATAAGACTTTCGTTAAAACATACAGACAAACTAATAAAACTCAGCCGGTCTGTGTTTACACCAAAAAAAAATATATCATTATCTAAAGGTTTTTGATAACGA
The DNA here is from genome assembly GCA_022414735.1 of Noturus placidus. NCBI lineage: Eukaryota > Metazoa > Chordata > Actinopteri > Siluriformes > Ictaluridae > Noturus > Noturus placidus. The sequence continues at coordinate 287,572 of JAFFST010046386.1, read as the reverse complement.
AAAGTACGAATTAACCCTGTATTTATCCTAAACAACTGCACTCTACAAGTCTCAAAAACTATTGTCCCTGGTATTAAATTGAATTAAGGCTACAATATAGATATATCCCATGTTGTAAAAATCCTGAATCGTTAAATACATAGAATTTTGTGGTCAGTTTTCGTTTTAAAATTATGCACCAAGGAACAAAAATAATATCATTCATTCAATCTGTGAGGTGCATCAGTGGCGTGAAGGCCTACCCTGTAACCGCATAGTGCAAACGGTCGATTTAACCTTAGGATATAGCCTACTTTCAATTTAAAAAAAAATCACTAAGGTATATTTACATACTCACAAAAAAACAAACAGCTATATAAAAGTTATTATTTTGCCCTTATAAAACTCCCTCTAATTGAAAGGTCCATTTAGAGACTTGTAAACATGCTAAAAGTGCATTACCGACTTTTGTATGAAAGCCGGAATTAGCGTACCCTGAATTAGCCTTAAAATCGTAAACAACTTATCTAAACACATATTGCTGTAGGACAAACTGTTAGCCCCTCTTTAGGTCAAAGGTAAGATCAAATGTATAGCTTGTGTCCCATTTCAATATGAAGGTCTGTTCGACACGATTTGGAATGTTTAAAGAAATATTAATTTGTATTATAAAGACCTGTAGTTCATATAAGGACCTTAAGTCCCACTAATTGCGTTAGGTCTCGGGACTTGGAGACGTGCCTGGAGATGTTGTTGTAGAATTATCCGAGTTTTCGTCAAAGTCCTTAGATGTGGAGCATGTAGGAGCGAGTCCTTCCTTTTCACGTTTCTTCTGCTTCATTCGTCGGTTCTGGAACCAAATCTTCACCTGTGTCTCGTTCAGTTCAAGCGTGGCAGCGATTTCCACCCGGCGAGCTCGTGTCAGATATTTGCTAAAGTGAAACTCTTTCTCGAGCTCTGTAAGCTGTTTTGTTGTGAAGTTTGTACGGATTGTATTTTGTGGACCCAGGCCGTACTCTGTCACTTTTGCTGTGTGGAAAAAAAAAAAAATATATATATATATATATATATATATA
>JAFFST010046386.1:255450-286410 GCA_022414735.1 Noturus placidus | reverse complement strand
GTACACATTAAATGCCTTATTACCAATAATAAAACATTGTAACAAAGTATCGATAATCTCACAACAGTGCTTTTTTACATATACGTTTACATTTCCGGTTGAGTGAATTCACAGAAGTTAGCATCGTTCTAGTACTTTATTAAAAAGGTACTTTATGACTCTCTGTTTGTATAGTAAGTCAAAACAGTCCCTGTGCGTAAGGGCTTGTGCTTTAGATACTTGACAGTAAAGAAGGAGGGGGGGGCGCAAAAACTAACGTAGAGGGCCAGGGCGACCTAAAGGAAACAAAGCTTGGCCCTTTTAAGGGGTAAGAAAGCATATTTGTTCGACACATTAACGCTAGCAGAAAAACGCAATCTTGGCCTTACAAACCAAGACAGGCTGGCCTATGTAATTATTGTGGTAGTAGTAGTAGAATTTTTACATTTTTACTAATATAATGCGCTCAAAACTCAAATGTATTTCTACGACTTATACGAGTTTCCGTATCGTTGGAACAAATTCAAAACAACCCACCAGTTTTAGGAGGGTTCCTTTTAACTTTCATCCAGTCAAAGGTCTTCCCTGGTATTTGATCCGACCCTGTCTCCTTCTGCTGGCAGGATGATAGGTCGGCATATGTGCCCTGGCCGTAGAGGAGTTGGTCCTGGCCTTCGCAGCGGTTCACGTGTTGATATGGCGCCGCCGGAACTGTTCCCTGCGTGCTACAATACGCACCGGCCAAGGACCCGTAATTAGCACCGACACTTGGAGCAACAAAGCTAGAAGATTGATAATACATTCCATCCTGTTCGTGGTTCATGAAATACTGCTGATGGCCGTACTCCGGGGTGGCGGAAGCGTGCGCTCCATAGCCTGTGCTACTATAAGATGAAAGGTCCATGCCATTGGTTTGGTTTTGGTGCTGGTGATGCGCATAGACTCCACTCTGGTGCTGATGTTGTGCCGTGGCCGCTGGCGCACTGCCCCCTACGTAAACTCGTCCATCAGCGTTATAGCTGTCACCGGACTGAAAGGGGCTAGTGTAAGCCTGATCCAAATGATGGTATGCAGACTTTGTGGGGTAAGTGCTCGTTCCCCGGTTGCAAATTGTATACTCCAAAAATGAGTTCATTCTGGAACTGTCCATGCGCATCGGATGGCGAAGAGGCGTAAGACGCGAGTTTGGAATTGCCCGTGCTACAACCTCGCAGCAGTATGTCGTGAGGGGGGGGGGGGGGGGGGGGGGATGATTACCTCCAGAGTATTTGCTCCTACTTCCCTATAACACATCTATACCTCAGCTGCCGGTCACGTGAGCCGTCACGGCGCCAATGGTGTGGGGACCTCCAGAAGTTTGTCAGCGCACGGTGACCATCCATCACGCGCTTGACATTTGCATGACAAAGCCACTTCAATCAAACTGGCCCATCAATCTGATAACAGCACGAATATGTCAAACCCCGCGTGAAAGGCTCTCCCGAAAGAGAGAAAGAGAAACGAAGAAAGGGACAAATGTCCTTTTGAGATTTTAACCCGTCTTCCTGTCTTTCATTATAGGCCTTCATACCACTCCAAATGTACTATTTGGCTAGGCTACCAAATATGTTATGGTGTTTATTTTTACAGAATTATTCTCCTATATTTACTCTGGAAAGCTAAATTCCAGCGACTCATTTCTCCTGACCTTATGCAGAGTTCAATATCTCTACTCAGATTTGAAATCCGTTTAACACTCGAATTGGTAGTGACGCCATCTTTTCAGTTTGGTCCCGGGTCGACTTTGGGACTGTTTAATTCAATCATTGGACGGATCTGTTAACAAAACTAGGTTAGGTGGACAGCAAGCATTGGGATGAGTCCGGCCCAGCAGGAAAAGAGCTTCCAAACACATGCAAATTTGTGTGAAATCGCAAATGTCTAATTGTACATCTGTATAGTTGACTGTGCCTGGTACATTATCCAACCACCATTTATTTTGCTTGCTGGTCCATATTTTAAAAATATGTCATCCACATTCACCTTTGAGTCTGTTACACCTCGTTGAATACACCTCGTTTGGTCCACACTTAGAAAACTTGACAAGCGTTGGCGGGGGAACGAAAAGCTACAGCTAATCATTAATGGATGACAATAGTTTCGAAGCCTCTCTTCATAAAAACCCACGCACAAAGGAGGTGGTAGAAGGTTCTCGAATATTAGGTGTTCATTCAATGGTACATGGAAAAACAAGAGCAACTAACAATATGACGCCCACAGTAATTTGTTACTTGTCAGTATGTTTACTATGGTGTCGCATTTCTGGAGAAGGGAGAGTCGTGCGGGCAAAAGTTCAGAGCTTGTTAGGCTGCTATTTTAAATGTGTCCTTGAATGTTTCAGTCACCCCCCCCCCCTCAGTTTTACGCATAGATGCAGATATCCCAACAGGTCTGTTTGTGTCTCAGCAAATAAATAAAGGTCTGACATAAAGATTTTACATTATACATTGATCTTTCTATGTCCAATGTTGTTATGGATACCATAGTGTTACTATGAGGTAGTATGCACAGCAAATGACAGACTGGTTTTGCTATTTTTTTTTTTATAAGCTGACACTATTTTTTTTACTTGTCTTTCATTTTCTTTTTAGTTCTCTTCTAGAACTGCCCATCTTGTTAATGACCAGACAAGATCTCACTTTGCTTGTATCTCTTTGCTTGTATCTCTCATTTGTAAGTCGCTTTGGATAAAAGCGTCTGCTAAGTGAATAAATGTAAATGTAAATGTAAGATCTGATCAAGTCAGAGAGAGAGAGAGAGAGAGAGAGAGAGAGAGAGAGAGAGAGAGAGAGAGAGCGCAAACAAACAAACAAACAAACAAACAAAAAAATAAATAAATAAATAAATAACCTAATTTTGTTTCGTATTTTACTGGACATTTTGCTTATATTTTTTGTTAATCAAAAAGTGAACACTATGGCTTTTCTTATGTGATACATATTTGCGCATAGTAATTCTAATCATTTGGTTCGTCAAATGGTTCAGTTTTCCCCAGTTTGGCATTTTAAACATCGCACTGCAGTTTTCTAAGAATTTTATCCGTCTTAGAGGTAGATCTTGGTGAAGAAATAGGCAATTGGCATTATATGATTACAATAGGCATTCATATGATTCTGTGCCAGTGACGTAGCCAGGAATTTATGAATAATTAATAATGCATTTTTGGTTGGATTCTAGCCATTCTTTGTCATTAAATTATTTAAAGCATAATCTAATATCAACCCTTGCCATATTAATAACGTCAATAAGCATAGGAAATACAATACCGTTATGACCTTTCCAATAAAAATAATTTAAATAGAATGTTCGTAAGACGGGAGAAATTCCTCCTTCAGATTAATCGGCTGTTTCTCCATATCCTTTTGCTCAGAGAGTAGCTAATTGGCTAGTAGCTTTCAAACATAAACGATAAAAATGCGATGAAAATTGATGATTCTTATTGGCTAGACATTCTATGAACATCATTAAAGCGCAGTTACACCGCAGAACAATGCCATTGGACACGTATATAATCAGATGCGCTGTATGTGTGCTGTGTTAAACCTTGTACCCCTCCCCCTCTCCCCCAAACCCACTCTATCCTCTTAGCTACGCCTCTGTAATCTGTGCTCTATGGATGCTAGCTCTGACGTTTCCTATTACAATACAGTCAATCGATACATCTCATACTATGTGCAATTTTTTTCATTCAAGTATAGATTTGTCAATTTGGTTGCAGTGCATTTCATCACCAGCATTTCATTTTGTGATGATTTAAACAAAGACCCAGAACTAATTATCGGTATAAAATAAGTATCAAAATCCATTTGTAGTCGCCTATATAGTCTAATACCAGTCTTTGACGTTTCCTAACGAAACTAATTTTGTTGCGCTAACTAGGCCTCCCGGCTAGCTAAAGTGTGTTGGCTACATATTGGTCCGCCTAGTGGTGTAAACTAGGACAAACAAGTGACGTATGGCTTTTAAAACAAGCTCTTTGTGCTCAATTAGTGGCACGTTGAGAGAAAGAATTTAAAAGCAAGAAGTAAGAATATTACCTGCATGTTATTCGAGCTAATTCTTTTTCAACTCGAATATAAACGCTTTCTTTGCCTTTCCAAATGGGCTATTTTATGTGTGTTTTGCCAGGTTGGCGTTGTTAGAAGAAACATGCTAAATGGAAATTATAAACGTTATTTGCATGAAAGTCATAGAATAAAAAAAATATACATAGATGTTATTTTGCAGCCTAGTCATTCAAAACAAGAACAAGGTCATAATCCAAACAATTTGGGGATCCAATCAGGGCCTCTTTCACAGCATTTTATTTTGTATTTCGCTAATACAGGATGCAGTAATAAAATGATATATTATGTACAATGTTTGTACAAACCAACTTTCATACAAGTACATAGATGGTTTTATAATATGTTGATATTTCACAGCGGTTGTAGACTGTTGCTGAGGTATTTCAACAATGTTCCTAAAAAGGCAAAGCCAACCAGACACGTTTATTTATGTAGCCCAATTTCATACAATTCAGTCCTTTACCAAAAAGGAAAAATGTAATAAAGTTAGGGATGAGAGTAAAATAAAGATAAAAAATAAATATAAATTAGATAGTAATCAAGAAAAGAATATAAAGTGAATGCTAAAGGAGCAGTGAAATTGCTTACAGGTTTTGAAAGGAATAGGTCAGCAGAAATGTTTTCAGTCTGCATTTGAAAAATTTTAAAGTGTGTGCATATCTGACATTATCTCTGAGTTTTTTCCAGATAAGTGCATAAGAGTAGCTAAAAGCTGCCTCACTGTCCTTTGTCCTAATTTGGGGCACTGTTAGCTGATCTGAGTTGCCTATTAGGGTTATATACATTTTTCAGTTATTAAAAGCCAAGGCCTTTTAGTGGTTTACAGAGAAGAATTAACACTTTGAAGTTAATCCTGTAGCTGAGTCATGGTGAAGATTTGAGTACTGGAATAGTATGTCCACATATTATTCTAGCAGCAGTGTTGTGAATGAGCTACAGCTGTTTGGTGGAATTTTTTGGGAAGTGGAAGTAGTACAGCAACTATCCATCCATCCATTTTCCAGACTGTTTATTCTACATAGGGTCGCAGGTGAGCCTTGAGCCTATCCCACTGGACTCTAGGGACACCCTATATGGCGTGCCAAACCACTTCAGGGCACAATCACACACATTCATACACCATGGTCACTCTGGAAATGCCATTCAACCTATAACACATGTCTTTGGACTGGGGAGGAAACCAGAGCACCTGGAGGAAACTCCTGAAGCATAGGGAGAACATGTAAGCTCAGCACACAGAGGGTGAATGTGGGATTTGAACCCCCAACCACTGTTCCCCCTGTACAGCAATCAGGTCTGCTGAAAATAAATTTATAATAAGTTTTTCTCGCTCTTCTAAGCGTCTATATTTTGTCATTTCTAAATTGGTTGAAGGCTGAATTTAACTGTAATATGACTGCTGAAATTGAGATCTCTTTTAATGAAAACTGGCTTTGGGAAACTCAAAACATAGACCAGATGTAGGCACTTAACTTTATTATCAGATTATACATGTAAAGAATATACATACATAATTTGACAATAAAATGCTAGCATCATTATGGCAGTGTCTTCTGAAAACAATACTTATAAGAACAGTAAAAAAAAATTTGTCATGATTTTAAAAAATAATAATTATCTTTTTCGTTAACATGAAAACTTGGTTGCTTAGGTGATTTCAAGCTACAGATAATCAATTTTTGTGATGATCTGTAATTAATTTCAAAATGGTATTCCTCCAAAACACACAATCTGATATGCTTTGTGCTGACAGCTTCATTTCTGTGTTTATGTCACTATTTTTGCTAATTAACTCCAATAAAGCTGATATTGTAATGTGTGTAATTCTAACTATCTAACTGACTGGCTGCCAATTTGGTGTAATCACTTGTGAAACATGTTGGAAATTTGGTTTGAAGCCCCAGTTAGCCACTTTGTTTACTTAGGTATAAGGCAGGATAGGAAAAAGGAATGTCTTATTACAGTAAAGCCACTAAAATCACAGGCCCTGAAGGATAATTTTTTATTACCCATCACCCCCATTCACCACCATAGGAGTTTATTGTCTTTCCTGTAAGAAATGTAATCAGCTATATATTGGAGAAACCAAGAGGAGACTAACTGTTTTTTTGAGCTCCTTCATACCATTAGAATGAGGAATTTCTCCTTTCCAGTGGCAAGACACTTCAACAGTGATGACATAACATTAATGACATCTCTGTGTGCATTGAAGTGAAGAAACGTAAGGATAAAGAGCTGATCTACACTTTCCGAACTTTGGATCCCCAAGAAATGAATGTTTTTGTTTGTTTTTTTTTGTTTTTTTTACTCCAGCTATTATTATATTGTTTAAAAGAAAAATGACATGAAAACAAATATATGAAAAAAATATATAGAATTATAACCTGATTATTAGAATTAAAAATGACCAACCTGATTGTATGTTAAAAAAAATGGGTAGAAGTGTTTATCTGACTCTAATGCAAGAATAAATGCTAATGCTAAAATGCTAAAAGACTAATGCACGAGGTACACTTTCAGGGGAAAAAAAAATATTTAGAATCTTTAAGGGTGTTGAAAACTCACTGTTTTTATAAACCATGCTAGCCTTAACAGGCTGTAGTTTCCCAGAATTCCCTGCTGAAGGTATTTAGGAAAAATGAAATCAACTGAAATGATTTGGAGTTTATGTCTTTGAACCAGCTATTAGTCCATACATCTTCACCAGAGTTTTTTTTCCACAGCCTTTAAAGGAATTAGCATTCTATGTGCTAATCATTAGTAAATCTTTCTGATATTTAAAGTTGCTGATGCTGACTTTGGTTTTGTTTAGATATTGGCTTTGTTTACCATAAGATTACATTAGATTAGTTCACTCATATGTTCTTTTGTTTTATTTTGCAATTTTTATGTTTATGAAACCAAACATGTTCTGAATGGTGTATTGGAAATTTACTGAATATGACAAAACTAACCTCTAGTTAAATATTGACTTTTAGCCATTTCCTTAAGTGACATATATTATACAGTGCATCCGAAAAGTATTCACAGCACTTCACTTTTCCCGCATTTTGTTATGTTACAGACTTATTCCAAAATTTATTAAATTCATTATTTTCCTCAAAATTCTACAAACAATACCCCATAATGGCAACATGAAAGAAGTTTGTTTGAAATCTTTGTAAATTTATTAAAAATAAAAAACAACAAAAAAAATCACATGTACATAAGTATTCACAGCCTTTGCCATGACAATCAAAATTGAGTTCAGGTGCATCCTGTTTCCACTGATCATCCTTGAGATGTTTCTACAACTTGATTGGAGTCCACCTGTTGTAAATTCAGTTGACTGCACATGATTTGGAAAGGCAAACGCCTGTCTATATAAGGTCCCATAGTTAACAATGCATGTCAGAGCACAAACCAAGCCATGAAGTCCAAGGAACTGTCTGTAGACATCCGAGACAGGATAGTGTCGAGGCACAGATATCGGGAAGGGTACAGAAACATCTATGCAGCATTGAAGGTCCCAGTGAGCACAGTGGCCTCCATCATCTGTAAATGGAAGAAGTTTGGAACGAGCAGGACTCTTCCTAGAGCTGGCCGCACGGCCAAAGTGAGCAATCGGGAGAGAAGGGCCTTAGTCAGGGAGATGAACAAAAACCCGATGGTCACTTTGACAGAGATGTGTCTCTGTGGAGAGAGGAGAACCTTCCAGAAGTATAAACATCTCTGCAGAACTCGGAATGGTATACTGGCCAGATGGAAGCTACTCCTCTGTAAAAGGCACATGGCAGCAAGCTTGGAGTTTGCCAAAAGGCACCTGAAGGACTCTCAGACCAAAGATTGAACAAAGATTGAACTCTTTGGCCTGAATGGCAAGCGTCATGTCTGGAGGAAACCAGGCACCGCTAATCACCTGGCCAATACCATCCCTACAGTGAAGCATGGTGGTGGAAGCATCATACTGTGGGGATGTTTTTCAGAGGCAGGAACTGGGAGACTAGTCAGGATCGAGGAAAAGATGAATGCAGCAATGTACAGCGACATCCTTGATGAAAATCTGCTCCAGAGCGCTCTGGACCTCAGACTGGGGCGAACGTTGATCTTTCAACAGAACAACGACCCTAAGCACACAGCCAAGATAACAAAGGAGTGGCTACAGGACAACTCTGTGAATGTCCTTGAGTGGCCCAGCCAGAGCCCAGACTTGAACCCGATTAAACATCTCTGGAGAGATCTGAAAATAGCTGTGCACTCATGCTCCCCATCCAATCTGATGGAGCTTGAGAGGTCCTGCAAAGAAGAATGGGAGAAACTGCCAAAAAACAGGTATGCCAAGCTTGTAGCATCATATTCAAAAAGACTTGAGGCTGTAATTGGTGCCAAAGTTGCTTCAACAAAGTATTGAGCAAAGGCTGTGATTACTTATGTTCATGTGCTTTTTTTGTTTTTTATTTTTAATAAATTTGCAAAGATTTTAAACTAACTTCTTGCATGTTGTCAATATGGGGTATTGTTTGTAGAATGTGTTATAAAAATATTTGATTTAATTCATTTTGGAAAAAGGCTGTAAAAGAACAAAATGTGGAAAAAGTTAAGCGCTGTGAATACTTTCTGGATGCACCATATGAGTACCTTCTTTTCTCTAAGCATAGTTTATAATTGAGTGTTTCCCCACTTTGGACAAGGCTCCAATTACAACATTTTTAGGAAGAACCATAAATTGTCATTAGAAGCCTTGAGGAACCCTTTTTAACATGGCACTGCAAACTGTAACTGTGCTTTCTTCCACTAGTCCATTTGGGTACCTGCTCAAAAGTGGCACAGACGAAAACTAATGGTACTTGGGGTTTTGCTTAACAGTGCAATTTGTTCATAATTGGTTATGGATACTACATCCGTTTTTTAAAGAACATTTCAAGGCTCTTGGGTCACAACAGACGTGCATTTGCCCTGTTGTCAGAAGATGTGAGTTCAAATCCCAACAATCCCACAGCCATCAATGGCCTGGAACCAATGAGACAAAATTGCATATGCAGCTTATGGGAGTGATTTTTTTTGGGGTAGAGGGATAGCATACTCTCTCCTCTCTATCAACCACAGCAACACTAGCCCACTATGAGTTTGGTGAGCTTATGTATCTGGAAGAGGGTAGATCACTTTTTCTTCTGAGTGTGTTATGCTGCCCTGTGATGCAGCAGAATTCAACAAGATGCATTTGGCTGGCTTCATGTGAATCGAAGAAAGCACATGCTAGCCTTCACCCTCCCCAGTTGGTAGCTGTTGTTTCATATGGGTGAACTGGCTAGTGAGTAGGAGGAAATGGGTGGGAACAAAAGAGAATTTCAACAGACTGAAGATTTTTTTATGGAAGCCATGAGATGGAAAGGATGGATATTGAAGTGATGATGCTGTTACCTGTCATCTATATAACATCATGTTCCATTGCTCTCATTTGAGCTAGTGATGTTCAGTGCAGAATAGTTAAACATTCTAAAATTAAATTTAATAATTGTACTTGGGGAACTTAATACCGAAATATCAGCTTAAACAGTGGATTTTTTTTTTTATTATTTACACTAAAACAACAGTTGTAGAATCAAAATTCAAAAATCACTGATTGGCCACAAACAAAAAGTGATTTAATTGTCACCTCTTAAGTAAACATCGTTTATTTGTTCTAGCACAACTGTCAAGGTTGTTAACGGAGTACAAACTAGTACAACTGTCTGTCCATTTTAGGTAGGTCTTGGTTTAGTGTTGATTTATTTATGCTAAGTGTTATTCATCCTACTCAGTCTTTTAGGTATAGTTATATCCCGAAACACACATTCATCAGTTCATCAGATTACCTCAGTTTACAGGAAACTTCCTCTTGTCACACCAACATATCAAAGCAAGGGTAAAACAACTCGAACCCTGCAGTTTTGCAAACAATAGCAGAACTTTCTTTTATCCTATGGTAAATGCAGAAAAGACAATAAATGTTCTAACAATATATTTCAAGTTTCCTTAAGAGATATTCTACCTCATCCATAAACTTCCATGACAGCAGAGACCTTTCCTCAAACCCTGAACCATCTGTACAAATACCTTTTTAGCTTGACCCAGCAAAACATGAAAACAAGGCTAAAATAACCAAAACCATGCACGATGGCTATACATCCCTTAATTTAGCACATATGTAAATGCAGCACATACAAATACTCTTTTCCACAGCTCTCAAGAATTTTTAAAAGTTATACTAAAACACTTTTGTAGGTTCTGGTTATACATCATATTGGCTTGGCTTCTATTCTAATGCTAAATTAAGGATATCTCACTGGTTTCTCAATGAGATTAGCTTTGCTATTATAATGCATATTTTATGTACAATGTCGTAATATGTTTTAACACACACAAAACATCCTAACAAAATATGTGCAAAAATATGTGCAAAAAGATGTGCTAAGTCTCAGTGCATGCCTTTAAAATGTTTCTGTGATTTCTAATGCTGGAAAATAAACAGTTTTGCCCTCAATTCACCTATTCACCTGTACAGATTTAAGTCCCCCATTCACCTATATACAAATGAGATGCAAACACTGTGCGGAGGTGTTGTCGTTTCAGGTGGGTGAGCAGCGAAGTGATGGTGGGTCATGCGTGACTGAGTCTGGAGTGCTTTAGCCAGATATGGACACCAACATTTCCATACAAGCAGAGCTTTCTAAGGCAGCTGAAATCAGTAGGGAGCTAGAATACTTCCTGTGTTTTCTGCCATATTTGGTAGAAAACTACTCAATTACTTAGTCCTACTATTACTTTACTCGCACAGAAAGTTACATAGTTATAATACATTGTTTACATAGTTATAAGCTCAGTTTCAGGAAAGGTGTCAAGCCTTTGGACAGAAACACCAATATAAAGAATGTTTTTAATCAGATTAGACCTAAGGTTTATAATAAAAAACACATCTTTTTGCCATGTTTTGGTTTCATGTTTGTATTTACTATACTTCTATTTCATGGTGGTGTTATTGTGATTGGCTCTATAATAGAGATTTGTATTATAGACCTTATTTGCTTAGGCTTGACAGTTAATATGTACAAGCTATTAGGTCGGCAAAATGAATAAAGAATGTGGTCGTGTGAGAAAATCCTTCCAAAGACCTTAAAATATAAGGAGGCTGCATTTTAACAGATTTTATGGGATGAATGTAGACTCATACTTTGCCTTTATGAAAATTTTTTTGAACACAATTATTTACATATACATGTAAATATTTACATATACATGTATATAATAATTATATTAGATTATACTGTATAGCTACAGTAGCTAAATATCTAAATAGATTTTACTGTATAGCTATAGTAATACTATTGTGATTATATTGTGGTAACACAGTAAAACATTAAAGCAGTATAATATCTTCTGATAGATGGAAAGCCAGAAAATGCTAAGGTAATGTTAGCATAGCTATGTAGGTGATTGAGTCTCATGGCTTCTCATATCATTGCTATGCTGATGACACCCAGCTCTTTTTCTCCTTCCAGCCTGATGATCCATCTATCTCTGCACGCATCTTTGCTTGCCTGTCGGACATCTCAGTGAGGATGAGGGAACACCACCTTAAGCTCAACCTGGCAAAATCTGAGCTTCTCATCATCCCAGCCTGTCCCTCAATCACCCTCAATCAACCACAACCTCACTGTACAGCTCGGCGCAACCACACTCAAGCCAACCAGGATGGCCAGGAACCTTGGGGTGACTCTTGATGACAGCTTGACCTTTACAGACCACATCTCAACAACTGCACGGTCCTGTAGTGTCATCCTGTACAACATCAAGAAAATCTGACCCTACCTCACTGAACAGGCCACACAGATACTAGTCCAGGCTCTTGTTATCTCAAAACTGGTCTACTGCAACTCTCTACTTTCGGGCCTCCCAGTCAGCTCCATCAAACCCCTGCAGATGATTCAGAATGCTGCAGCACGCCTTGTCTTCAACCAGTTGAAGAGAACCCATGTCACACCCCTCTTCATCTCCCTCCACTGGCTTCCTGTAGCCGCCCGCATCAAATTCAAGGCCTTGATGCTCACCTACAAGACCTTGTCTGGAACAGCACCCTCCTACCTCAACTCTCTCCTGAAGGCTTACGTTCCCTCACGCAATCTGCGATCGATTAGCGACCGACGTTTAGTAGTTCCTACTCAGCATGGCACAAGGTCCCTTTCCAGAACCTTCACACTAACTGTTCCTCAGTGGTGGAATGAACTTCCTACTTCAATCCGGACTGCAGATTCACTCACCATCTTCAAGAAACAGCTAAAGACCCACCTCTTCTGTGAACACCTAACCAACTCATAAAAAAAAAAGAAAATGCACTTACATCTCTACTCTACGCACTTTGCTTCTTCTAGTACTCAATAAATAGATCTTGTATAGTAGCATTACTTGTATTGTTCTCTGCTTGATATCACTTTGCTTGTATCTCTCATTTGTAAGTCGCTTTGGATAAAAGCGTCTGCTAAATGAATAAATGTAAATGTAGCTAACATTTGCTAGCTATCTTGTTGTTGTTGTTGGTATTATTGTTGTTGTTTTTTTCATAGTTATCCCATGTAGCTTTCTTTCTTCTTGATTTTTTTCTGCAGTATTCAGGTCTCAATGTTCATTTTAGCAGTTCTTTTTTTAGTTAATGGTTTCTTATTGTTTGATTTAATTGTTCAATCTTAACAAGATCTTATTGTGCTATTATTTGATACATTTACATAATATCTGTGTGGACTAAAATGACTTCTTTAATTAAACATTCTAAATAGATTCATTTGTTCACCTTTTCTAGAATTAAAACAGCATGATAACTATTAAACTGTAGTGGAGTTTTTTTTATTTTAAGATACTATTCAATGTGTAGTCCTGTAAAAATACAATTTTGCACATTTATGCACAATTTGCCATTAGTGAAAAGAAACATTAGAGTAAAAATGATATGAATATTACAATAACCATTTAGCAACTCTGTTGCAGTTATTTACTGTAAATTTACAAGGAATTTTTAATAGGCATCATTGCAGTTTATTAAATATATGATGAAATAAGAATAGTGCAAAGAGAATAATAAAGACAGATTTTTGACTACAAACATGAAAAAATACTTATCTGAAAACTGTAACAGAACAGCTATACCAGTACAACTCATTCTAAGCTGTATTTTTAAGGATGCATCTCACAGGTCCTGAATATTTTTACACAATGGGTTTCAATGCTGACTCGGTTTCAAGCTTTTAGGGGATCACATGATAGACTGTATGCCATTAACAACGATTTTACCATATACAGGTGCTGTTTTACAGGAAAGTGGAATTAGATAGGCTCTCTCAGATTAGATTATCCTTTTTTTTTGTTTTTAGTGGATGGAAAATTGCTGTAACCCTATTGGCATAACTTCCATTCCAACATACTAAACAGGCAGATAAGTGTGTATAAGCAAAATACCGTGCAGTGTTATTTTACCTGGTCCATTCATTGATAAGTACACAGCACTGACTGCAAAGCAGCTGGAATTTTACATAAATGTTCATAATAGGCATCGTACAATTTTTTGTTAAGACTCAAATCCCTTTATAAAGGTATTGCAAAGACATGTAACCCTTTAAAGCCACTGGATTACATTCGTCAGTCATGCAAGTAAATAGCTTTCCTATTAGTTTCATAATATTTGCTGAACAATATAACGAGATACCAAATGTGGGTATATTGTACTTATTGAGAGTGTCACAATATATTTGTGATACCAGTTTCACCATGAGAGAATACATTGCAAAGACTGATATTGCTATTGTGCTGTCTTAAGTGTCTTCTCAACAGCTTTGGAGTTTTGGAGGCATTGGCGTCTTTAATTTCTGGGTGGGTGGAGGCAGATCCCTGGTGTGGGACAGCTAGTTTCCCGTCCCGGCTATAGTAAACCAACTGCTATCAAATTAAGTTAGAGTATAAGACTTATGATGGAGCATCAGAGTTTTTTAATCCATATTCGCATTGAAAAAATGTTGGAGTCTATATTTTCTGTTACATATTTCAAAAGTTTTTTTTTCTTATTTTTAATATTTGGCCATCAATTATATTAGCACTTCTTAAGATAGATTCAATAATTTGTTATGTTGATGGGAATGTTTAACATTGGTATTGGTATTGATACTTTACATTTAAAATAGGAGAATATCTTGCACAAGTACAACATAAAGGGTGGCTGTGGCTCAGTCGGTAGAGCGGGTTGTCCACTAATCCACAAATCGTGGGGTTGGCGGTTCGAATCCCGGCCCGGGTGATCCCATGCCGAAGTGTCCTTGGGCAAGACACTGAACCCTAAGTTGCCCCCAATGGCAAGCTAGCACCTTGCATGGAAGCTCTGCTACCATTGGTGTGTGAATGTGCTCTCATTAGTAAGTCGCTTGTAAATGTAAAAATTATAAAAATGATATTTCTGTAAAGCTGCTTTGAGACAATGTACCATTGTAAAAAGCGCTATATAAATTATAAATATTTTAACAATTTGTGTAATTGTTTGCACTGCTATCTATGTTCCCTTAATGAGAAAATCTTCTTCCCACTTACCTCTGCTTAGCTTAGACTCTTTCCAGAAGAGGAAGCACTGTGAAAACCTGTACACTTGAAAATAAATAAACAAGTTTAAACAGATTATGGCAAAGTGAGACAGAAAATGCCTGCCACTCATAGACCTGTGGAAAATGGCAGTACATCAAACAAAGTTCAGACAGCTATATACCACATAGAACTATAACTCAAATGATTGTGGAAGTATAAACATCTATCTATCTATCTATCTATCTATCTATCTATCTATCTATCTATCTATCTATCTATCTATCTATATGTCTGTCTGTCTCTCTGTCTGTCTGTTTGTCTATCTATCTATCTGTGTGCCAGTTTATCTATAGGTACATCTGTCTGTGTCTGCCTTTGGTCATGTATACATGCATTTGTCTGGCAGTCTCCTCTTCTTCATCAAACCATTTGAAACACTAGAGTCATTTCTTCATTCTTATTCTCCCAATATCTCATTGAGCTACATCCTTTCATTTGTTTTTAGTTAAATAAACATAGACAAAAGTACTTGTGTATTGATGATTTGTCTGATACACACACACACACACATACACACATACACGCACAACACACACACACACACACACACACACACACACACACACACACAGTCTAGCTAAGTTTCCCAAGTGTTGATTGTGGAGCTCAATCTCAGTCTGCACACACATGCATACATAAACATGCACCTTTTATTTTCATCACCAGAATGGTCTTGACCCATTCAGTAAATATGGATTTTTATGGGGTTTTTTTTATGATTTATGTTTTTTTTTTTTAGAGAAATTAGTACACTTCAGCAAAGATACAGCAAAAACATTCAGACAATTATACTATGAAAAATAAAGTAGGCTACATATTATTATTATTATTATTATTATTATTATTATTATTATTATTATTGCTGTATAGTTCGTGTCAGGTCAGTCTAACTTACTCTTTGTGTAACAGTATGTTGAATTGGGACAGGTCCAAGTATTACATAAGGTGTCTAGTATTGATTATAATGTCAAAAAGAATCATTATGATTTGACAAGACCTTAGTTTGTGTTAAAATGTTCACTTAAAGTCGCAACACACAACTGAGGACTGACCAATTCAGTCTCTTTCTCTCTGCATGAACGAAAACGTTGAATAATGGCCGCCGCTTTATTGTTCATATCCTTCATTGTGCTCACAACGCCATTTTGAGCAGCTCAGCTCAGAGAATACAGCCAGAATACAGCGTCTCTTAGCAAATCTACAGAATCTAGAATCTGAATGAACTGCCAAAAACAGATACACACTGATTTGGATTCTCTAAGATTATTATTGTTGTTATTATTATTATTATTATTATTATTATTATTATTATTGTTGTTGTTGTTGTTGTTGTTGTTGTTGTTGTTGTTGTTGGTAGTAGTAGTAGTAGTAGTGCTGATGTTTTATGACTATTTTTAATATAGGATTTATCATAGGATATAGGATTTAGGAGTTGGTGTCCTAAATCATTAAGATGATATCTTCATGATGATTTTTGGAATTATGAAATCGGTGCATTGCAACAATTTATGAATCTACAGTCTATGTTAAACCTTTGTAAATCATTCACACCTATGACACTTATAAATGTTTTATTTTCAACTATGAAAATAATGTACAATAAATAATTTGTAATTTACTATTAAAGAATCTCAATAAATAAACTAGCTCTAAAATTCATCAGCAGGCACAACGCCCATCTTCGGAAAAAAATTCTAAAAGCAGTTCAGCTAACATTATGTTTGACTTTCCTGAGAATTCAACGATTGAGTTTCACTGAAAAAAGTCCCCGCATATTTATCCATAATTCAGGATGAAGTAAAATCCAGATAAACCAAAGAGAAAATACCTGAAAGTGGACATTAGCAATCCCGGTGTGAATTCACTTAAACAATATCGTAATACTGTTATGATTTATTAGTCTCCGCTACAGCTCCGTGTCGCAGCTATGTGTGTGAATATAACCTAAAAGTATTTTCTCTTCTCTTTCGAGGATGTTGTGGTTAAAAGCATTCATAATAGGCTATTGTGATTGGATACATTTCGATTTTGTTTTTAAGTCTGTCAAAACTGTAAATGTTGTAAATCTATAGTACAAAGAGTACTTGTAAACAAGTCAAAATCCTCTTCGGAGAAGTCTACGGGGCTATCCAGCGAACTCTGTAGACTGGGCGATAAAGCGTCCGAAATCTGTAGGCAGGAGTCGGCGGAAAAGAAATTCAAATCCGCTAGTGAGTTGGCGTCCTGCGGCTGTGTGAAGGCGTTCTCTGGCAATTCCTCGCGCGACTCTGCCATTGTACCGGGGTTATCGGCTGTGGGTGTCGGGTACGGGGGTGAGTGAACCGCTGTGTCAGGACCATCTGCGGACTCGGTCTGTATTGGCTGGCTTTCCTCAGGCGTGGGATGGGTATTGTCAGCACTATTGCTGTAGCAGGAAGCCGGAAGGCACGGCTCACTCTCGGATGCACTAGCCGAACTAGAACTAGATGCTGTCGGACCGGACGGCTCCGGTGGCGGGTTCGGGAAAGGCGAGGCTGCATCTGAGCCTTCGAGTGGCTCGAAACCGCTCGACTCGCCTTCTTGTCCGTCTCGGTGATGCGTGGTTTGTCGCTTGTGCTTCATGCGCCGATTTTGGAACCACACTTTGACCTGGCGTTCGGTTAGATCCAAAAGGGCTGCAATTTCGACCCTTCGGGGCCGACAAAGATATTTGTTGAAGTGGAACTCCTTCTCCAGTTCGAGTAGCTGTGTGTTGGTGTAGGCTGTCCTCAGACGCCGAGACCCGCTGCCATTGTCCAACCCGACTTGCAGTTCTAGGAAGAGAGAAATGAATGCACTCAGTATTCATAATATCATAGAAACACTCTCTAAAAGGGCGTATTTGGATATATTTATATACTATATTCATCCGCTTTCAGGTTTAACTGGCAGCAATGACAGAAATTCGGTAATGACTACTGGATATGCCAGTGTGCACGCGTTAAGCAAGTAAGCTCCTTATTTTTTGTTCCACTGCTTTCACGTTACATATTAATAGCTGTAACCAAAATGGCTACCCTAAGCCACAATACATGGTTATGAATAAATATCTTAAAGACAGCGCTGACAACTGCGGACAACTCTAAAGGACATTTTATAAACACAAGGTTTCCTAATTTTTAAACCAAGAATTGGGGGAGGGGTGCGAGTAATAATGTGAATATATTATAGACAATATAGACTACCCTATAGTCACTCAGCTTGTATAACGATATAAAAACGACAATGTAATTCGCATGGATTTGCCTATATTAGCTATAATAAAGTATTAGCACTAATAAAAAAATTCTGATGAATGAGATTAATGTGGTTTAAGCAAGTGAGCATGTTAATCTGTGCCATTAAATCTAGGGAATAGACTTAACGATGCTTTAGTATGTATCGAAAAATTTCAGTAACAATAATGTCTGAAAATAATATGTCTATAAAAAGAATAGGATCTATAGTTCATGTTTATAGAACAGAATGGCCGTCAACTCGTTCCATGTACGTTCAACAAACAGCCCTCTCTTCATATATAATAATAATAATAATAATAATAATAATAATAATAATAATAATAATAATAATAATAATAATAATAATAAAGAAGAAGAAGAAGAAGAAGAAATTAAAAGAAAAAAAAGAAGACGGTGCACTGACCTGTGGGCGATTCGAGTCCTGCGGTGGTGAAACCAGAGGATGCTGGAGAGGGAGAGGCAGCTGCAGTGGCTGCAGTGAGTGCTGCTCCCGGCTTTGGGCTTTTCTTCGACGACTTCTTTTCCTTCATCCATGGGAACTCGTGGGCAAGGGGGCCGCCGGCCGTGGCTGGAGCCGGGCCCTGATTCTGCTGCGTTGGTAGCGTGGTTTGCGTCCGGAGCTGGAGGCCATTAGAGGCGGTTCGCTTATGGCTCCTCGGTCGCGCCTGGTTGCCTGTGCAAGGGCTCAGGCTGGGGATAGTGTGCTCGAAAGGAGGTGGAATTACTGTCGAGTCCTTGATTGATGAAGTTTGAAATGACTCCAGGACAGCGGGGAAAGACGTCAGGCACTCAGCAAGGGAAGGCTGGCTGTTGATGAACCCAATCTCCCTCTCAAATTCAAAATTCATCGCTTTGCCTAAGCAAAATGGGCGGCCAGCGACATAAAAAATGCGCAAAAATAACATCCAAAAGGCGCGGTTTTATTTTGCGCTCCCACCACGACTGTTTTTGCGGGCTTTAATAATTGGTGATATTACTAGCGTATGGGGACCAGGGTCTACTAAACTGAGGACTATGGGCGAATTTGCAGCCAATTCCTGATCACATGACTAGTTTCAACCAATGGAAATACGGGGCCTGGTGGCAAAAGAAAGCATTTTCTATATTGATCAAATATTCAAGATCATAGAATTCCGGTGTTAGCATTGTAAATCATCAAAAATGTGTACGTTTGCCATGTGCTTGAGTGCTTTTATGTGTGGGTGGTTAAGTAACGTCTTCATTTAGACAATGGCCATATGAATAAAGGACTTTGGGTGATGTACGCCTGGGGCCTTAAATGCCTGTTAAAAGCACATCCACAATATGGCTAACTGCGTATTTTAGCAAGGGTCATTAATCTTAAAAGTTATGACAAGAGTAACAGACAAGAAATGTAACTATATGTTGTCTATATATATATATATATATATATATATATATATATATATATATGTGTGTGTGTGTGTGTGTGTGTGTGTGTGTGTGTGTGTGTGTGTGTGTATACTATTTCTCGTATGTAGTCTAAATAAACAGGCATATTTCGGAGAGATTTTAGTGCTTGGACATCATTACACAGAACGTCGATCGTGAGACTGGTGTAGCCTATGTGGTTAACTCATATACAGCTTTCCATCTACTATGAGACTACTTAAACTGGGGACCTTTGTGCATGTAAGTTTGCAGCTAAATTTCGGCTATTTTTTTTTAACACGCATGCATTTATTTAGATGGTATTGCAATATGCACGGATTTTATTTTGTTACAATATTACAGTCTTTTTAAACATATGTAATATGTAAATAGGGCAAAATACGACATAGGCTACCATAGGTTCACTGAGAGGTCGCTTATGAAATGTGAATTCTTTGTCGAACCATCTTGCATGAGGAATAGAAAAAAACAATACGTTTTATTTAAAATAGAAAACACAAGAAATGGCTCGATAGAACAATTTTGTTCATGAAATTAAGGACAATAATATTTATAAAAAATATATATAAATAAAAGAGAGAGAGGGAGAGAGAATAACACATGGGCTAGATATATTCCATAATAGTGAAGAAGCAGTGGTGATCAATCTTTTCGCCGGCAAAGCGCTTGACAGGAACCACCCTCAAGAATTCGCCTCTTCCCTCTACGGCTACAACAAAGAAAGTGCCTCTGTTCCCGCGTAGACTTCCGTATTTTATGTCTAAATTAATTCACCTTAAAATTAATTAACCTATTTATGTATGGCTTACGTATAGAATTGTTTCCGGAAATATAATCAGGGACGCCAAAAGGCTCGCATGTATGTCCAGAGGTCTGAAAATGTGTAGAATTGCTTGCAGCTGAATGTCTTTTCGCTGTTATCTTAGTTAGGAGGAAGCAGAGGAAAACGTAAAATGCGTGTGGGTGGAATATACAAAGCACGCTGTGGGCAGTGAATATATAGAACGGGTCAGTTCAAGACGTCCATTAACAGAATGGCGTTTACTGCAGTGTCTCTTTTATTTTTTTTTTTAAACAAAACAAAAATTTATCTAATTTAGGAATACCATTATTTGTGAGCTTTCTTCCAAAAGGAAATTTGGTGAATGTTTTAAGGGTTACCGTTTCATATTTTAAGGGTTACCGTTTCCTTACAAAATGTATCTGTCTATGAATCTAACCATTTATCTGCCTGTCTGTTTGCTTCTCTCTCTGTTTTAGTCATCATTGTTTGGTCTAATTCAGGTTTTTGATATTTTTTGTTCTTTTTTTTATTTGATGTTTCCGTCTTTATCTTACAAGGTTTCATAAAGTGATTTTAACTATAAAAAGGAGATAACCACTATACTTGCTTTGATACAGGATGTAATGTGTAAGCTTCATTGCAATGTGTATGTTTATGGGATTATCCTGTATAGGCTGGTCATTTTGTGTAATTTATTTCTGGTATGTTATTTTAGCTTTAGCTAGTCCATTTTTATACTGACCTTATTGTTATGCATACACATTGTTATGCATATCCTGTTTTAATAATGATCAAGCAAAAATAACATTTAAGCATTTGTAAAGCCTGACTCTATTAATGTTCAATAAATAAACTCTTTGAATCCAAGATTTCTTTATCTTTCTTCTTTTTCTGCTCTTGACTTTTTATATGTTTTGTGATTCACAGAGAAACTCGTTCCTTTTTCAAAATAAACCGTGTGTGAGGATTGGGTTGACCTCTGCTCACGTGACACGGCCTGCTGGATACTTTTAGAAGCCAAGAGGAGACACACACCTTTGTGTGTGTGTGTGTGTGTGTATGTGTGTGTGTGTGTGAGAGAGAGAGAGAGAGAGAGAGAGAGAGAGAGAGAGAGAGAGAGAGAGAGAAAGAAAGCGCGTGTGTGCGATCACTACACTGAAGAAGTGCAGGACTAGAATGAAAATGATTAACATAATATTTTATTAAAGAATTGTTCAACAGCCAACTCTTAACAAGAAAATCAATTTAACTACAAAGAACAAATGAAGATTTCTTCTTAAAAAAGGAAAAAAAGTTTCGCTATACTGTCTAATTTCCGACTATGCTGGAACGGTTTGATTCCCTTGCCTCGCACCCTGTACAAGTCAAGTCGTTTATGTACAAGGGTAACGTAAACCTAGGTGTCTCTAAAAATACAATAACCAAAATTAGTTACAATGACAAGAACACAATGTCTTTTCCTTATAACAGGTAAATACTAAAAAAAAGTACACTTTCTCGATATAAATACATGAGGGATAAATAATTAAAAAAAAGTATTTAAACTGGCTATAACAAATAAATATATATTTATGAATGTTCGTTTGAACACATACTGAAAGACGCTGATTGAAGGTCTTTCGCTTCAAAATAAGATTTACTTTTTCCTTACCCATCAAAATGTAAACTCTAAGTGCAACAATGATGCCCAGACGAGAAAGCATTATGTGTAAACCGAAACGTCTACACCATTGCTTGGCATCTCGGGCATGCATTTTGTTCATTTATACCCTGTTTCCACGTTAAGTCAATACATGAGAAAATGTCTGCCTTCCTCATTAGTGAAGGCTAATATAAGCAAACTCAATGGAGAGAGAGAGAGAGAAAGAGAGAGAGAGAGAGAGAGAGAGAGAGAGAGAAAGAGAGAGCACACGGGGGGGGGTGGACGAGGACGAGGGAGGGGCATAACCATTTGAGAAAGGTAGGGGCGACTATGTAGTGAATAAATTCTCAAATGGTCTTTCTTTACCCTGTATCAATTTGAAAGGTATTACCCAATTATAGTCGGTTTACGGGAGGAGTCCCTATGCAGCATAGTGCGAAAACAATATTTATCTTATCAATATGAAAAAAGTGTAGATTGAAGTCTTTATTAAACTTAATAACGTACACGCTTTTTGCGTTGATGGGTTTTAGGCAGATTAATTAGGGGGAAATGACAGTTTAGCGAATCTGTTAAACAAAAAGAGGTATGTGGAAAAAGGGAAGTGAACAAAAATAATCCAGTGGTTTCCTAACGCCGGTTTCAAGAGTTTGCTTCCACCCTTAAACAGTTTTTACAGTAAAGAACCCGGCAATAGGCTGACAAAATACACGCATGCCAACGATGGCGTAAAAGGGAGTCACACAAGGTCATACAGAAAAATAATCTATTAATTGGCATACACTATCCACACTTACCCACTACTCATAATCTTTGTTCTTAGTAGGGCTGTCAGAACTATGCATACAAAACTGATTGTAAGATGTTTTTTGAACAAATGAATGTGCTCACAGGCGAATGAAAGGACAACATCAACACCAACTGATGTGATTGAAACGGCAAGAAACCACTGGATCATCTTTTTCAACCCCATTGCATCGTCCCCTGGGTTCGTGTTTGCTTGTTTGTTAGTTTGTTTTCTTCTTTTATTTTAATATCTGTTTTGCTTTTCCCAAACCTGTTACAGATGCGTCAACTTGGGTGCTTCTTGAATTCTACCCTGAGAAGGATGGTGCGCTGACAGATCTGTGTATGTCGGGTGTGTATCACACGGTCCGTGGTGCTGGTTAGCCGACATCTGTGTGGCACCGTTGTAGTCCATGCTGGCAGATTGGTGGTGTGGCAGGTGGTTGAGGCTGTACATAGTGGGCCCAGTGGCCGGCATGGCATCCACATAGTTCCCTCCTACGTACACGGGGCTACCCTGCATGTTAGGGGTCCCATAGTTACCACTGCTACCCTGTAGCCCATGTGGGTCATATTCTGGTCCTGTGTTACCATATTTCTGTTGCGAGGGACAACCTTTCATGGAATTTTGATAGGATGATGACATGGCATACGCATTCTGATGAGGCTTGTTGAAAGATGGCGGCGACGGCGCGTCATAGCTGCCCATTGAGTGCATGGAGTTCATAAAACCGGCTGAGGACTGCATTGGAAGGGGTGGGCTTCCGGTTGGGGATGGGCCCCCTGAGGAGGAGCCCATGCCTTTCGACTTTTGATCCTTCTTGTACTTCATGCGACGGTTTTGGAACCAGATCTTGATCTGCCTTTCGCTAAGGTTGAGAAGATTGGCCATCTCTACGCGTCGAGGCCGACACAGGTACCGATTGAAATGGAACTCCTTCTCAAGTTCCACAAGCTGTGCGCTCGTGTAGGCTGTGCGCGCTCTCTTGGAAGCCGCGGAACCCGGAGGGCTTTTCTCGCCGCCACTGCTCTCCGCTGGGTTGGGAATGAAATAAAACATAATTACTACAAGCGGCAATTGAATGCATCGTTCCCCTTAATAAAACAGGCCACGAAAAATTTTACCCCGTGATACTGGTTGTCAACACTTCATAACTGGCATTTATTAATAGATGCGTGTCCTAACACTGACCGGGTATATGTAAATTGTATTATGACCAAAAGCCCACGGCCAGCCGTACCGTGTAGTAAGCTAGATCATATTTGGTGTTTGTCGTGCAGGGCGACAGGCTTGCCTTGTAAAGATATTACAAGAACTTAAATACATCTTCGGTAATCTGTGCACAATAGGGCCTGCGCAATAACACTAATAATTATCAACATTATAACAATCTTTTTCAGACTATGTAAATATTTTAACATTTATATAACAAAACATTTGCGTAATTATTTATATTTTATTACACCCTTCTCAGCTCATAGCCCCTCCCCCATGCTAATGCTACTTTAACATAACACCTATATGCTGGTCAACAGCTGTCCCAGGCGAGCAGGAGCAGGTGGGGTTGGGAAAAGAGTAATCGTTAAAGGGTAAGGAGCGGTTGGCACACACACCATTAGCTGAGCTTGCGCTGGGGGAGCTGTTTTTTTGCTTCGTGTTCTGACGTGATTCTTTCATCCAGGGAAAGATCTGCTTGGTGATGGTGGGGTTCTGGGTGAGTGTGGATGACTTTGTGGAGGATTTGGTGGAACTTCCGCCACCAGTCCCACCACTGCCGCTACCACCCGGCTGCTGAGGGGCACTAGATCCAGTTGGGTTCACAGGATTTTGAGGAGGAGAAACTTGGGGAGGCTGGTGGTGTTCAGATGGTAGACTGGGACGCATACAGCTGCCATTGAGCTCTTTCGTCTTGGCATGCTGTGATTGTGTGGGAGCACTGGTGCCTATCGACTGCAGTGAGCAGGCAGACCTCTGGTAATCGCCATCGAGGTGTGCCGAGCTCGGGAAAGCCGCAGGCTGGGCCTCATAACTGAAGCCATTGGCCCCCTGATACGAATAACCTCCGAATAGTGTCGAGTTGTCGTAGTAGGTGGTTTTCTGCATTTCCAAAATTCGCGTTACCGGCTACCAGGGTCCTGACGACCTTCTGGAAGAACATTGGCACCCGATGTCACGTGACGGTCTTTTTCCAACGGTCTCTTGGAAGCTGACCTGAAAGGTTATAAGAGGCACATAATAAGAGGGGCGCAAGGTAAATCCATCTTACTGCGCTGAAAAGCCCCATGACATGAATAGCGCGTTCCCACAATGCGGCTTGCAGATGCTACGTCGGGCAACGCTGGACTGCATTTTTTCTCAACGTGTCTCTCTTTTGCACACCGTTATCATTGAAAACATTTGAAATAATATAATAATTTGACAAATTGTTGCTAATAAAATTATTCTTTCGTTGTTGCTTTTTTCCATAAATGGAGTTCGCAAGTAATAATTACTGTACAATTCATTTATAAAGGTCTGCTGATATATTTTGGTTTTGACTACATAAAAAAGTGAAAATTTAATAATGCGTTATTTTTTTTATTATTATTATTATGTTCTTACTTCAATAACCAAATAGAGAAGCACACTAATATAATAGAATGCGAATGTTGTTGTTATTATTGTTGTTGTTGTTATTATTATTATTATTATTATTGTTGTTATTATTATTATTATTATTATTATTATTATTATTATTATTATTATTATTATTATTACTTTTATAGTTGATAGCCTACTTAATTTTTTGCTTTTTGTTTGTTTAAGGCTAACCAAGACTAACCAAGGCTTACCAATAAAGAAGCGTTTTCTTCCTTATAGAAAAGCATACAGGCGTATAAAAGACGTGTGCGGTACAAAATGTTTAGCAGCAAAGAGAAATCTGTGAATATGTCTCATGCATAAAGGCCATTTCCAGAGGGCTTTCTCGAGTTACACAAAAAAGTATTTGGTCAACATTAAAACCCTGAAAAACCGGCATTGTGAAGGAGTAGACTCCTTAAACGTGGCGTGGAAAGACATCCCCGGAAGCCCTCTCTAAATATGATTCATGATGCTCGCTGAACCAAAATAGACTAATCTAATCCCGGAAATGGTCAAAGACCTCCTCTCCTGGTGTTGGGGTAGTTGAAAGGACAAGGCGAGTGTATTCGCTCAAACACTTACATGCCCCTGGTATTCCATTTATAGTTACTAGTCTAGAGGGTATATATATATATATATATATATATATATATATATATATTACTGTAAATAGAGTTTCCCTGCAATTTACCTATGGTTTATGCTAACATTTGATACATGTAACGTAAGCGTCACCTATCTTAAAATGTAAACAAAACCATAATGACATTTGAAACCTCACATAGATTAATATTTAATTCCGGATGGTCATGATAATAAATAACATGACTTCTGTAACGTTTGCAAAAGACCAAAGTATAGGTTGTTTACTCAAAATATACATGTATAGCAATCATAAGTCCTTATTGTATATTAGCAATGTGCATAAGATAGCCATCGCATATCCTTTAAAATCAGAACATGAACTGTTTACATTCCGTGCAATTGGAAATAATATTGAAGTTTTTTTTAAATACACGGTTTATAATTTGTTTAATACTGTTATTAACTATTTTAATTCAATTTATTTTGCTATTTTGTATTGACTACAAAAAAAAAACAGGCCAAAATAGCTTATTGAAAACGAAAAAAACTAAGAACATGCAGTTGTAGCTGTCTATAAAACGAATTTAGAAACCACTGTGGAATTGCATACATTTTCAACGTTGAAATAGTAAATATAAAACGAGGCAAGATCTGTATGTGTCTGTTTATATAACTGAGAACCTGAACTACAGCTTTTGGACATCAACTCTCAACACGTCACAAATGTAGTTCATTCATCTTCGATGAGGACGGACGGAATCCATGGAATTGTTCAGGGAAGAGAGAGAGAGAGAGAGACAGACAGAGAGAGGGAGGGGAAAAAGTACTAGGCCTGTAGATATCAAATCATATCGTAGTTCCATTTAATGGAACACGTAATGTCCTGGCCGTCTTGTTACGGTAACACAATAACCAACTTTTCTCTGGATTCAACCTTAACACGATTATGGAGTCAAGAGAGGATGTGGTTGGAAGAAAGGGGCTAACCCGTGAAACGTCAACAAAACAACAGGGGAGAACATCGCTTGGGCGCCCCTTAGCTATCGGACACGGAAATTTCTATACAGAGTATATCGAAATAATACAATAACATAATAATTTTTCTTTGTATGTAAACCAATAAGACTTTAATGCAGACCCTCAATATTAGTTTTCTCAGAGCCTACATTGGTGCAGAAAGCGGCCGGGACAGGCGATTTCTATACAAAATAAAAGAGTACCACAGTGTCATTCGAGATCGTTTGTGGAAATCTCGGAAATTGATGACACTTTCCCATTGTCGCTTAGCTATACAACATTTAATCGCACATAACATATTTCTTCCACAATGCATTGAAATCAAACACGTACATTTGCACTAAAGGCAGTGGGTCAATATGCAACCCGGAGTGATTCGCTGATAATGAACAAAATATAAGACTGGAAAAATAGATTTGTTAGGCTATGAAACGATCTAAAGGGGAAAAAAGAGGACTGCTGCCTGGAAGCTTAAAGCGTTGTGAACTCTTCTTGAACCGCGTTTGCAGTCGTATGGTCATAAATCACCAGGACACACATACCGCCATTCACAAACTGATAGCCTATTTCAAACCATCTTACCTTAGCCTCTGACGATAGACGTTCGAGCAGGCACCATGTTTTTTTTTCACATTCGGTCAGTCTGCAGTCAAAGAAACAAAAAGCCGAAAGCTCGTCCTCGTTTCGATATTTCAGCCAGTAAGCGAGTGTCATACGGCGGGTATGGCGAGCACGGCTGGCCCGCGCCACAGTGCGGGCGCTCCTTGTTTGATCCCCTCGACTGGCTTAAGAGGGAAGACGGTTTAAGCATGAAAGATCTGAGGTATGCGAGGAGAACGGCAAATGGACAGGCAGCGCTGCTCCTGGCCGCCCTGTCGACTGGTACGCCCTGCTCGCTGATAACAATGGCCTCAGATTTCGCTTCCTTTACCCTCTCTCCTCTCACTCACCGTACAAACCCGAACATAATAATCCGAACGGGGCTCTCGACTCCCCGCCGCCACATTTCCCCGTTGACTTTCGGGTGCTGGCATTTGTGCGTGTTATTTTCGCCCTTTACTCCCCATTTGGTGGGTTATTGTATTGTCATCACAGGCCTCTCCGGCTGTTTGGAAATAACGGGGGTGGCTTTGAATGTGTCAGGCGCGAGCGTTAATCCCCATCAAACAGCGTCACCAGTGAAAAATTATGCTAATTGCAGGCGAGTCGGACAGGAGGATCTACAAGAGGAAATCCACCTCTTTTCATCCCACTTCTCACTAGTTGAAGTGTTAGGCTATGCTCATCTGTAGTTAGGTAATATCAAAAAAAGGACATGAGAAAAAGTCATTTGTTTCCCTTACTTAATCCATCGTTGCATAACAAATGACAAGACCGAGCTTTTGCGGGGCTGGTTTTCTTTTGGACAAAGATTTAGGAAGAGTCCGATTTCTGACTGTGTTGTATCATATATTTTCCCACACAACCAACTTGTACAACTTATGCGCAAAATATAAAAACATGTTGGGAGGGGGTCGGTGAACACGAGAACAGACAGCAGGCGGACTTGTAAGCGAGGGAGGAGTATGAAAACAAAGCTTCCAAATAGATGGTAGATGATTTTTTTTTTTTTACCTATTTAAACGCACCAACGAGTCCTGATCACACAATTGTAACTCGGCTAAGGAACACACGTTAAAATGCACCAGTCCTGTTTGACTCATTTTATACACCCTAAGTGTCAACACCCCTGGAAGATTCTTTTAGTAAAGCAAGTGAGGGAAATATGCAAGAAAAAAATGATGGCGAAAAGTCGGACAGCAAAATGGAAACAAAACATGATGTTTTAAAATCTCTCTCTTTCTCTCTCTCTCTCTCTCTCTCTCTCTCTCTCTCTCTCTCTATCTCTCTCTCTCCATTCGAATTTTTATCATTTCGGACACCCCTGTGGATAAGATTTATGACTTCTACCACTCGCCGACAGCTGTAAACAGTCAATTGTTAAAAGGTGATTTGCAAATAGGTACTTGAATAGAGAACATCAGCAACGATGTGGGAGGAAGGCAGGAGGCAAAAATGTAGGTGTCTGCAACTCTTTTCGTTAACGGCTTTGTTCCCAACTTTGCAACTACCACTAAATGGGTAACAGGGATCCACTCAAAAGATTAGTAATTAACTAATACGTGGGCTGAGGATACGAAAGAAAACGTTTTTTTTTCCCTCATAACACCATTTTTTATATAACAAGCATTTCTTAATATATCGTTATACTCGCGTGGACTGTGTGGAATATTTCAGGCCAGCGGTTTCCCCCAGTTACTGGACAGTCTGTTTAAGGGACTTTGTTTGAAATTTGAGCGTTTTTTGGTGATATATATCCCATTGAGGAATACTAGAATGCAAAAACACAGATTAATTGATGTCTTAGATAAACAGGTGTAAAAAGGTCTAAAGTGCATATTCAAAATAAACGAAAACCTTTACACATTTTATTTTTAAATGCAGTCGTTTTTATGCAATTGAATATTATATCCATTTGGAATGTAAATAACTAAATACTGTGTGTATTTCTATACACACGAAATACTATGTGTGTATATATATATATATGTGTGTGTGTGTGTGTGTGTGTGTGTGTGTGTGTGTGTGTGTGTGTGTGTGTGTGAAGAAAATGAGTAAGCTTGCATGAAATAAAATCCCGTTTTATGGTATTGTAAATTTCCATGTCATTGGAACCCCAGCAAATGGAAAAATAATTACTGAGCTGTGGTTGATATTGTTGTCCTTGTGTGTTTATTTACACGTAAGAAAGCAGGCTAAGAATGTTATTACAACCTGGAGTGACTAACTGTGGCAAGTCTTGATTATTCACTTTTTTGCTACAGACTATTTACATTTTGAATCCTCAAATTCCCAAAGTATACAGGGATATAACCCTCATCGATATTTTAGTTCTAGGGTTTCATATTATATTTTTCAGTGTATATTCAGTGTAATGCAATAAGCAATTATATACACACAAAAATTTCACACCAGAAAAGTAAATATCTTTGGCCATATGGCCATTGCAGCAGCACTAAGGACATGCACACAAAGGATTTACCTTGATTAATCGTTCTATACAGATCAGAAAGATTGAGGGGATTTATTAACAACTTCATTATAAGTGCATCCATTTAATATCTCAGAAAGCTTGAGTGTGTATCGTAAAGGTTGTATGCGGTATTTAAATGATAGTCTACTTTTTGTCTTTTTTGCAATTAAAATAAAAGACAAAATATGTACCTAAGTAAAAACAAGCATGATTATTGTTTATTCGTAGTCAGCGCTATTTCAAATCGGTTCATACTGGTTCTAAAATTCAAATCAATAATTCCCATAATGGAAGTATCAATGCAATGGCTCGTGCATAAGTGGGAATGTGTTTCGTCAAGCATATAATCGGAAAAATATGAATTACGGTCACATGTTACTGTTTAAAAAAAACTGGATCACTTACCGAGATA
Source organism: Noturus placidus (assembly GCA_022414735.1). Taxonomy (NCBI): domain Eukaryota; kingdom Metazoa; phylum Chordata; class Actinopteri; order Siluriformes; family Ictaluridae; genus Noturus; species Noturus placidus. Next base: position 256,098 of record JAFFST010046386.1, on the reverse strand, counting down.
ACGTCTTTCACGTCTAGATTTTATGCAAGGATACAGCTTCCAGATAACTCGAAGGAACTAAAAGTATACACAAAAACAAAAAATATGAAATCAAAAGGTTCGCCAAAATGAAACGTACATACATAGACAATTGAAACAATTTGAGAGTTAACCTCCGTTACCGTACCGTTAACTTTAAATTATGTGTGGGTATATTTCGAGGCCATCGCAAACATAAACATACAATCCTTGCTTCAGCATGGAACCTGATTTTTGACATTTAGAATTGCGTTCTTATTTCGTATATCATAATTTCGTTTTAGAGTCTGCCCTTAATCATGGAAACAAAACTTTAGCTATAGAAGAAGACATAAAAATATGCTGATCTTAATTTAATGACATTGCATTTACTTCTAATTACATATGTGGGTATGCATATTTGTTTGAAAAATAAAGCTAAAACAAATATGCTCTGGATAATCACAAACAAACAGTCTAGCACGTGTCAATTTGTTCTGTAAGTAACAGCATAAGCAACAACAATAAGCAACAACAACAACAACAACAACAATAATAATAATAATAATAATAATAATAATAATAATAATAACAATAATAATAATAATAATAATAATAATAATACGTGGCATTAGTGCTACTAAACAAATT